>VZRX01003472.1:24972-88666 GCA_013398075.1 Notiomystis cincta
GATTCCAAACAAAAAAAAAAAAAAAAATGCAAAAAAAAAAAAAAAAAAAAAAAAAAAAATCCCAGGAAGAAAACTCACCTTTTGTTTTTTCCTTTTCGTTTTTCATGAAAGTCTACTTGTAACATAGGAAAGAAAAGAATTGAGTAGAATAGATTCAAATGAGGCAAAGACAAAATATACAGAGGTTATGTTCTCTGCTTGTATGGAGCTTTGCATTACTTTCACTTTGTCAGCACAGCTTGGGTCGATTCCCATAAAAAAAGCTGGCAGAACTTCTGTGGTTCACAGAGCATGATAAAGCCTGGTTTGAAGTGCTCAGCTTGACCATCTCTGCTCTGACAAGCAGGTGTGGCTCCACCAGCACAGCAAGGTGGCTAAATGAGGGTGGTGGGAGAACCAAGATCAGCACAGCTGGTGGAAGTAAGCCAGAGAATCAAATAAACAAAGTGCAGCTTTCTGTACAGACTGCAATCCAAACACAAATGCCAGCTTCTGCTGCTAAAAAATGTTGGCTCTGATACCCCAAAGGGCTCTGAGTAGTGAGGATGGCCTGAAAGATGATACTCTCCTAGAAGACACATGTAACATGGACAGAGCTTTGCTAGATGCTGAAGGAACAGAGTAGGAGGAAGACTCTGCCCTAAAGAGGCTGCAAGCTACAGATAAGGCTTTAAAAGACAAATGGTTAAAGGCATGGGAAATCTTGAATGAGAAAGTCTAGTTGCAGGCAGGACTTTCCTGTTGCTGATGACTAAATCACTATCCCGTAGATATAAATATAATTTAATTGCATCACTGTTTTTTTTTTTTTTAAATGATGAATAGACTTGTTATGTTCTGATGAACTCTGGCAGAACCAAGATCCTAATCTGCAAAAATAGGCTGAGCAGTAACAGAAAGACCTGGCTGACCATCCTGGCCTGAATGGATAGATAAATCTAATACAAAACTATCTGTTCTTCTTCTCCAGCATCAAAAAAAAAGCCCTTTTAATGCAAAAGAATAGTAAGAAAACACAGGGCTCTTAGACACCTTAGTATGGATGTGCAGGAGATAAATACAACTGTATTTGTTCTCAGGCTCGTTCTCATCTGAGTCATGCCCCAGAACTCCCATTCTTTTGAATGTAATGTTGAAAAATATAACCACAAAAAAAGAAAAGAAAAGAAAAAGTAACCTCCCTGCCTGGAAAAATCTTGCCCCAGAATTTCTTGGGAAATGGTGTGTCCGCCTTCATGTGCACTGTTGGTTCAATAATCACATCTGCCTAATGTTTCCTCCCAGGAAGGTCTCTGACATTTGTAACTCTATCACTGAAGTTTTGAGGTTAAGTTATGGTGTGGCTGCACGGCAAAGGTGCACTGCAAAGGCAAAGAAAGGGGTTTTTATCAGCTGTATGGCCCCACCAGAGCCCTGCTCAAAGCAGGAGGGCAGGAGTTTTGCTCCCAGCCACAGGACAGCCTGGCCCAGTGGGATTGCCTGCTCTCAGGGAATGTGGAGCCACCAAGCCCCCACTGCCCCTGGAGGAGTTTCCAAACTTGCAACAGAAAGTTACAGCCCTCACAAAGCAGCACTCAGAGCTGGAGACTCTCATGTGATGCAACTCCAAGTGCAGTTCAGAGCCCGCGTGTGCTCTTGTGCTGCTGTTACAGTCCCAGATTGTATCCCCGTGGATCAGGGTAGATATTGGCAATTAGAGAATTTCAAAAATCTGCTTGCCTGGGGTCTTCTTCAAAGGCTGAAGCCTCTGCTGTCCTTGAGGCTGCTGAGGGTGGTGCTTCATGCTCTGAAGTTGGTGTGCTCTAAACCACTCAGTGCTTGTCCCCTCAGAACCCTGGAGATGAGCACTTCTGCTTTTAGAAGGAGAAACTACCGAGAATCAAGGAAAGGAGAGGTCACACAGCACTGGTTCAGCTGTGGGGGGGAGGAAACCCCGAGAGAGCTGCTGCCTCCCCAGCTCTGAGCCCCAGGATCTCAGCCTGCCCCTCTCCAGGCTCCCCTCCTGTGAAGCCAGTCTGGGAAGGGCGAGCTGCAGCTTGCAGCACTGAAGGTCACATCACAGGGGACAAACAGCCCAACAACAGTCCAATATTCCTGAGCTGTAGAAATTCCTGGTGTCTGCTGCAGGCAGAATCCAAACACTTGTGTCAATTCTGTACCATGCCCCAGACTGCCAAAAAACATTAATATAAGCATATTTATCTGGGCTGCAGTGTGTTACAAGAATTCATTAGGACAATATGTGATATGGTGCTGAAACAGAAGGCTGGGTTTCTCTGGCCAGAGATGAGGAAGTCTAGTCCCTGCTGAACTTTTACTACTGATAAAGACAATGTCTGCTGGCAGCATTCATTTTTTACTAGGCCATCTGCATCTAGTCAAGGATAACTTGACTTTCTGAAAAAGTCATTCATCAGAATCAGCCCCGCACAACTTTCTCTTGATGAGTAAAGCAACACAAAGAAAGACCAAGATGGTTAATAAACTTCTTTGGGAGCAAAAGGTCAATGCTGGTGTAAACAAAGCAGTGTCATAGTACTATACAGAAGCATTGAAGTTCCCTGCATGTTTATATGGCTGATGCCCCATTTATTTTTTATCAGTGTTTGTTATCGTTTATTTTGCTCTGCTTTAGCCGATCTATAAATCTTTATAACAGTGTTCTTTATTTTCTTAATTTTGTCATCTCTCTTATCGCCTTTTATCACCTGTTTGTGTCTAGTGTGTTTGCTACTCTCTGCTGCTTGATGGCTGCTTTTTAACCCTTTAGTTCTCATCTACCACACACAGGTATAATACTCAAAGTCTTTCAGAAATTTCCTAAAGCTGAATCAAACACTGAGGAAATTTCCTTTGTCTCCTTAACAAATCATTAACTATTAAAGGCAAAAACTGAATGAGGGCACTGATGGGGAAATATTCCTGCCCCAAGTGACAGAGCCTTGCTTTTAGCTACACAATGCAGAGGACAGGCAACAGCCAGGTATTTTTCACTTCAGGCATTACCACTGTGCTTCAGATCCACGTTGGAGAGTCCCAGACTTGCACCCTGTGGGAAGGCAACAGTTTGCTTTTCCTGCCCTCCCAGTCTTTGGCTTTTGCGCTTCATGGCTGCACATGTGGGGAATACAGCCACTAGAAGCTGAAGCATAGTCCCAGGCTCCCTTCTCATCAACCACTGGTCCTCCAGCCAAATATTTTATCATCAGCTTGGTCTAAATTAAAGACAGTCAGCTAACAGGAGAAGATTCCAGACCCACAATGACAAACATGAAGCAGCTGATACATCAGCAATGTTGTTCAGCTGTTCAGTGATGATGGCTGTAGAGCCATAACATTAAAAACCTTACAGGTACACAGTTGAATTTTGCCTAGGGAACAAATACATTTCAGAGAGAACTAAAACTCTTGATGAAATAATCTCCAAAAAATAAAGAAGGTGAATTTTTCTTCATGAAGAGCCTCTAGACTTCACCTTTCTTCCTTTGGTGTACTATTTTGTTCTAATTAGATTACAAAAAGTTTTGTATGGACTAGATATCCAAAATCATATAAAAAAATTTGTGTGACTGAAATAAATTTTTGAGGGATAGCCTCAGAAAAACATAGCCTTGCTCTTTTTAAGGGTTTACATCTTGAAACATTTTACTTAATAGACACTTGTGCAATGTAATTACTAATAGTGCTGGAGTATTTATTGAAACTGAGTCCTACAGGGAACAAAAACATGCTAAAGACCCTGAATTGACTGTGAATTTTGAGACCAGCCAGTTCGAACATTAATCTCCCTTGTTAATAAATGTAATATAATGTAATGCACCTCTAATAGTATGAGCCTCTGCTGAAATTGCAACCTTAGACTCTGACTTAGATGTGCTCTGTGTTCATGAAGTTGATACACATAAGAGTTTTATCTGAGGAAAAAAATTGCTGGGTTAGATTCAAAACTCAGTGGTTATTCCAATTTTAGTGTCCTAGTTACTCCACATGAGTAGACAGTTAGTGGACGTTCTGTCACATGGACAGCAAGACTATAGGAAGGTCTATGTACTGGGATTATATTCTGTATGTTTTATAGTTCAGCTGCATTCCAGTGCCTCTGGTATGTGCTTCTGCCTTTAACATGGCAAGATTTGTAAATGATATATAAGTAGAATAACATTTCCTGTGATAGAGAAACCTGGAGCAGGTATTTTGTTGCTTTTGCTGTTGATTTGTTGGTGGTTTTATTTTTTGTTTTTTAACCCCCCCTCTCTGCCTGGAAGGAGTATTAAATTTTAGAAGATAGGGGTGAGCTAATCATCAGACCCAACTGAAATATGGTCCCAAACCATGAAGTCACTTTAGAGGCACTGCAGTGAATAATCATGAAAAATATAACATTGTTTTTAGTCAGAGGAAATTTTGTCAATTTGTATTGTTTAACTTGGCCATTTGCTGGAAATAGCTTAGTGCATTCCTGGCTGTTTTAGTGGAGATCCATCTTTACATGCAGGGTTGTTGTTTTAGATTTTAAATGTTTTTATTAAGACATATACAAAACTAAAAAAAACCCAACCCTAAAAACTTAAGTATCCCAACTGTATTTTTCAATTATTACTTTTAAATCAAAGATTATTGTGATTGAATTTTTTAAATCCCTTTTGTATCAGTGCATTTGGAATTCTGACCTTTTCTGAAGATATTAATAGCTGGTGAAAATAATTTTGCCTTCTATTGGAGACTCTTCTGTATTGGAGACTGCACAGATTGCTTGAGCTGGCTGACATAAAATTTAATTTGCATTAATTAGCCCCAGGCAAGGGCAAAATACAATGACTGTGACCCATGAGTGTAGGATTTTAGAGTATTTACAAAATTCTGCTCCTGAGCAGCATGGAGAAGCAGTGGCTGGTGCAGGGCATGTTCTGTCTGATTCATGAAGAGAATCACCCTAACCCAGCCTGGTTGTCAGAAGAATTTGGGCTGCAATCCTTGAGCAAGGGCCCCCTCAGCTGTGATTTGACAAAGAACATAGGGTGTGATAGTCACCATTTGCCATGAATACAGATTTAAACCTTCCAGTCTGAGCAGGTGCAGGTGGCTCAGCCCCAAAGACCCCAAGCTTGAGGGACTTGGCCACCTCTGCTGCCCAGGGCACTTGTTACCCTTGCCCACACTGAGACTGAAACTCCCCTTGCTGTTCTGTAGTTGAGTGGGATTTAGGCACTCCAGGGATTCTGCAAAAGGTGGTTTTGAGGAGGTAATTCTGGCTTTTGGAGGCCTCGTTGTGTGAGATGGGCTGCAGAAATGTTGCCTGTGAGATGGCTGGGACCCTTGAGTTAATTGAGACAATTTAGACAATTTAATTTAGAAAATTTAGACATTTTTCCACCAAATCCCACTGCTAAATCCACCTAATACTTACACTGCAGGTATAAAAACCTGCTTGATTAAGCTGTTCCTTGAGAACTTTTCCAACCACTCCTGGTTTCATTTCTACACCTTACTTAGGCTAAAAAGTGTTTTAAAGACACAGAATGTAATTGTGCACTGACAAAACCATATATTTTATGATTTAACCTTTATTTCCAGCTCTGTGAACACTTCACATGGCCAAGCATCATGATGATTGTTTTTTGCATGCACATTTGGTGCTGCTCAGTGCAAATGTGCAAGGAAAAAATATCACTGCTCTGTTTCTATAAGGAGGTACTAATTTCTTCCATAATATTAATTCCTCTTGGCTTCTGGTGTGGAATAAATGCTTTGTTGTGGTATTGATATGTCTATGAACTCTGAAACATTGCAGTATGAAGCACATTTTAAAGCTAATTTGGGTTATGAATTAATTTTTCAGATGGGCAGCCAATCCTTGGTATCCATCCCAAATTTCAAATCACTTGGGCCAAATTTACATTTAATCTTTTGGGGGCCTTTTTTATTTTTTAGAAAGAAAATGCTGAAAACCATTAAGTTGAACAAAATGTTTCTCTCAAACCCCAAATTGAATGTTTTGTTTCAGTATCTTGAGAAAAAAAATGCAAAGGGATTGAAGAGTACTGATCTGCTTAACAAAGAAGTCTTGTGTTCAGAAATATGGAATGAGAGCATTTGGGCTGCAGAAAGTGCAAGTTCAATTTTCTATTTTCTCTGGTGCAACTCCAGTGAATCATTTTCCTAATAAACAAGTACAGCATGGAGATTTCCACCAGGCAAGCAGATCACATTTTTATCTCCAGATACAGGAATGCTGTTTTTTTGGTTTTTTTTTTTTTGGTTTTTTTTGTTTTTTTTTTTTTTTTTTTTTTTTTTTTTTGTTTTTGTTTTTGTTTTTGTTTTTGTTTTTGTTTTTTCATTACACCAGATAAATCAGCAAAAACTGATACTGCTGGTGCTGGAAGAGCTTGGTCAATGGCCACCTACTACAGACCTAGCAGGCACTGAATCTGTCAGGTAACAAGA
The DNA here is from genome assembly GCA_013398075.1 of Notiomystis cincta. Classification (NCBI taxonomy): domain Eukaryota; kingdom Metazoa; phylum Chordata; class Aves; order Passeriformes; family Notiomystidae; genus Notiomystis; species Notiomystis cincta. The sequence continues at coordinate 31,417 of VZRX01003472.1, forward strand.
CTGCAGACACTCATTAGTGAATCATACCTTAAATCACTCACTTTTGATTTACAATTTGAGGCTCTCAGTCAGCACAAAGATGAACAAAACCTGCTGCTCTTTGTAGGGTGCCTGAAATGAGGCTTTCGGTCTGTGCTCAGTTCTGCAAATTGAGTTCTGGTTGACAACACAGTGAAAACTCCATGACTGAACTGTAGAACCCAACAGAACCTCAGTCCACAGATACCTGCAGCTAAGAAACTGCCCTGATGTTAAAAATATAAGAGGTGTAAAATTTACAGCCATGGAGCAGCCACATTTCGTGTTTCAGAGACCAGCAGTCTCCCACAATAAACTAACTAAAATAGATCCTGGTAAAACATGGATACATGATACAATGGGAGAAGTATCTACTGCAGAAAACTTTGGATAGGAGTCACAAACTTGAGGGAAGGGCTTATCTCCTTTATTTGTTTCCATTATGTAATGAGCAGTGCAAACTGGCACTCCAATACCCCATTGTGCCTCAATATTTTTTTTCCAAAATAAGGCTCAGAGGTCTACATCTACAAGAGTTCTCTGCAGCAAACAGATTTTTCTTATTTAGGAAATATATTGCTTAGTGTATATCAATATTTTAATAAAAACTAGGGAATGATCTGAAAAGCTATTTCCCTTTACAATTAAAAAAAAAAAGTCATGGAAGCAAACAATTTTTGTAAATTACATCTCTTATTGCACTCTGCTCTAGTAATTTAAGGCTCACAGTCATCATTATTTCAAAAGATTAATTCTGTTTAAATAGTCAATTGAGCAGAACAAGATGTTAGTGGGATAGTTAGCTATGTGTCACAATATACTAGATAAAGGATTATACCCCACTTAAGAATTAATAACATTTTAAACCTCTACATAAACTATTTTTTTTATCAATAAACATGTCTCTGACAGAGGGCCAGATGCACTCACAGGTCTTAATTGTTCAATCCAGTGACTAATCCCCACTTGATCAAGATTTTACTGACTTAGCAGCTGTCTGGAGAGTGACAAATTTATGATTCAATTGCAATTTCATCTTAAACTTGAAACTGCATGATCATTTGTGGGAATTAGCTACCTGATAAGATAACAAGGGTGGAAGATGTGCACATAATTCTGTGCAGCAGAACCAGAGTGTTGCAGAACTCCTTAGGATGCACTGGAAAGACACAAATGGCCATTAAGGGATTAGCCCATCACTGATTGAGTGGCTGCACAGAGTTGAGGTTTGCTAAATCACTGGAGTCCTAGGTCATTATCCTTGGATACAGGAGACAGTTGAATCTGTGTCCAAACACATGAGCAGTAAATTGGAGTGAATGGATTGTGCCAAAAATGAAAAACAAAAAAAACGCTGAACCCTTGTTCTTCAAGTGTTCAAATTTCCAGGTCATACCCCAAGTTTTTTCTTTCTTGGCATAAAAAATATTATTTCACTGCCTTTACTATCAGCATATTCTTGTCTCTGTAATCTCTTTTGAGTGTATTGCTTCCCCTCAATGCTATCAAATTTGTGCTTAGTTAACAAATGCTGAAACTTAGATAACATTTCAGAAATGGATTAGGAAAGCAATGTTAGGAGTTTCCCTCTCCACTTCCAATGGCTTGTGCACAGTTACTACTAAATATGTAATTAAAAGAAATGAGTTTCCCTCATTTGGGTTTTTAATGGTAATATTTTGTTGAGCCTCTGTGATTGTTTTGTGTGCCATTGGCACGTGAATCAATAGAGTGCTGTAACAGCTCTGTTTATTTTCAAGACCTATGACAAAAGTAATGCTCTTGTTAAAAATAAGTACAAATCCAATCTTTTTTTCTGAGGGAAGAAATAATAAAATTATTTGCAGGAATAGCACAACATTCCTGCCTTCCCTGAGCACATGTTGATGCAGCTGATGAGTACAGTTAACTGATGAGCAGCTCCACTTCGGGGCTCTGTAACAGTGTGCCTAAAGACTATTTGGCAATTCAAATTAATAGCTTGAATATGTCAAATTTTGGATTTTTGCAGTGCTGGCTGTGGCCTTTGGCTAGCCTGAGCAAGGCCAAGGACCCTTGGGGCTATTTCTCTGTGAGTTGAACTCAGTGATCTCTATTCCCAAGGTATAAATGCATCTAATATTGTTCAACTTATCTCAGTCTAGAGGGACACATAAGTTTAGAGGGGCTCATTTCCTGAAGCATTTCACTAGAAATTTGTGAGCTGGTAGATTGGAAAACCCACCTTCACAGAAATATGCCTAATTTTTATCATGCAATGAGCAGTTTTGACTTCTTAACAGGACAATAAAATATGCATTATGGAAGAGGGATGGAGCTGGAGGCCAAACTTGAATATTAACAGAGAAGGAAGGTGAATGTGTTCAGCAATAAAAGTCTTAGGCCAGGTAAACTTACTAACCTGAGCCCCAAAATGTCCTTTTTGACTCAGGTGGGCAATGTTTTGTTATTTGCCCTCTACCAGCACCAGTTTATATGTCAAAGAACTACCGAGGTGCCTGAGTCTTTGGGAACAATTGAAATCAGGAGAATTCAATCAAACTGACTTTAGTGGGAACAGGAACAAGATAAAACAGAGGCTAACATAAGTTTGGAGGAAATAAATTTAAAGGAAAATTTAATGCAAATTTAAAGGAAAATTAGTATGCAAAAAAAATATCACAGAGAAAATTACTGTTTTGCTAATTTGGACATCAGTCTAATGGCAAGCCTGAAGATTTAAACTAGCTGCAAAGCATTATCCTAATTTTAAATGTTAAAATCCTTGGCTGGTTCTGCTTTCTAAGATTCAGCTGATGACCAGAAAATTTGGATGGTTAGTAGGACTCAGAGAACAAGCTAAAAGGAAGGAAAGTGCAAGAAGAAAATCAATCTGCCAAATTAGACAGAGCAAAGGAGCAGGAAGAAAAACAGGAAATAACCTAATAAAATATAGTGGAAAATAAATAACTTCCAGTGCCCCAACAATTTCCTCTTACAAAAAGTATTGGCAGTATAAAGCAAATTACAGGCACATTTCTGTCTGGCCATGGAAAGTCAGCTATTTAGGGACAACATATGGCATTTCCTCCCCATCCACCACCAAATGCAGATAACAGTGTCCAGCCTGAGTCTGAAAGTCCCTCAGGTGAAGATCACGGCACAAGTACAACCCAAGCAAAGCCAGCTGAAGAAAGAACCAGATGAAGGTGAACTTTATGAGGTGCAGCCATGGAAATCTCTACCCATTTTGATTAGTCCTGTCTCAGGGGCTGGTGGCACAGAAAATACAGGAAAACTGAAGGAATGAAGGCAACATCTCTATGCCACAGCATCCTAAGCTTCTGGAGATCTCCTGGGCAGCCAGGCACAGTGGCTCCTTGGCACCAGAGCAGAGATGGGGATGTATAAAATGGATTTAGGAGCTTACTAGGTACTGATCTCCACTGCTAGGTAGCAAAGAGGCCAAGGGCTCTCAGTGATAGCATTTATTTAGGAATGATGCCACAACACAGCTGCACAGTGCCACTGAGTTTGTGAAGCAGATTTCCCAGCAGTGACACATAAAGATACCTGACTGAGAATAGCAGTCCTCCCCCAACTGCAGGATGTTTGGCAAATAAGTAATGAATCTGTTTTCAAGTGGAATCCTGGTTCTGCAGTGTTTACAGTTTTTGCCCTCTGCAGAGTGTGATTCTAAAGAGGTTCAGTGCTTACTTCAAATTATTAAAGTAAACATTGTAGCATCAGTTTTTAGCCAAAACTAACAGAAGTGTAATTAACTCGAGTAACTCCGTGCTGAGCAACAACATACATCATTTACTTATTTCCTTGTGTTTAATTGATCCTCCGTGGAAGCAGAAAGCACGCTGGAAGTGCAGCTCAGTCTGGTGAAAGTTAAAGTGAGTGCTTTAAACGAGGCAGTAATTGCCGTGAAGGATTCCACAGGTGAGTGAAACCCCAGCGTTAATGGTGTGATTTATTTACATATGTTTCATCCTGTGCATAGATACGAGGGGATGTAGAAGAAAACAAATTAATCACAAAGCGAATACAGACGATGGAATGTGCTCTTTAAAATCAGAATCTTTAAAAATACACATGCATTTTCAGCTTTGAGTTTATCTTTAAGTGGAATAAAATGACACACTGTAATGTGTTTCACAACACTAAAAAAAAAAAAAGAAAAAAGAGAGCTGCTTTTTTATTTACATCATTTCTAGCTTTAGAATGACAAAATGAACCAGGGCGTACCATGCTACGATTTCACCCGTTGACACAAAGGGAAAGGATAGAACAGACATAATACATCTGGTTTACGACTTTTAATTGCCTTTGTGACCCAGTTCATACCAAATCCTCTCAAGGCAAAGTCTCTTTCTTTGTATGCATCATGGGGCTAAATCTCTATCTGAAATATGTTGCTTAAAAAAACATCGCCATGTTAAAAAGTAACAATATTTCTTGCTCACATAAATCTTTAGTACTTGCAGGTGACCTGAGAAAGTGAGAAGTGGAGAGTTCAGTTGTCTGGTGAATGAGTATGTTAAACTTTCCAAATAAAAGCTACTCTTAGAGCACCAGATTCTTTCAGCAATTAATCACTATACTCTTGTTTATTAGGAAGACACGCCTGGAATTTTTTAGTAACTCAGGTAACCTTTCATGGTTTGATGGATACAAAAGATAATTGTGTCTGCAGTGATTTAATGAGGCTCTCTGATGTAATAGAGCAGCCTGTGACTACTGAGTTGGTATCTCTGTCCTGGGAATAGGGAAGGGATACTGGAGGAGGGCATGTGTACAGAAACACACCGTTATAAAAACAATCTATTGCTAATCAGTTACAAGAAATATTTTCTGTGTCGTGTAGCAAGCCAGAACAGGCTGCTGGGGTAACAGCTCTGAACTTTACTAGCAGACTGGAAATCCTGTGGCAATGTTGAGTAACTGCAAAGAGATTTGCTTGAGTCAAGAAATGAACAATGTGCTCAGTACTGTATCCTGTGGATACACAATACTTAAGCTTTCCTGAGCTCTGGGTATTGGCACTCTTTAAAGGGATGGATCCTCAAAAACTTTGCTGTAATCAGGAGGTGAATCGCTGTGTGTGCTACAGACTTGGCATCAAATGATGGTGACAATAGTTATTTTTATAAAAATATACAGGCTTCTGAAATGTAAACAATATCCTCCTCAATTGTTACCATCCTCTCTCTGAGCCAGGCACTAAATCTCTCCCTCACACCCAGCAGAGATGGGATTTGACTCTGCCCTTGTGTCCAGCAGTACTGGTTTCCTAACAAGTGTCACTCACTGCTGCTACTCCAAGCATCAAATGTAATTTAACAGAATCTTACTGTCTCCTCGAAGCAGCCTCTTTAAAACTCCTTCTGAACTCCTGGTTTGGTGAAGTCTGCACTCAAGTAACTGCTGTTTTTCACTCAATTGTTCCAGTCCCATCTGGCTTTCAAAATGGCAATGTAAAATTTCTCATTCAAGGAACCTCTTCCTTCAGTTGTTTCTAGCAACTTTATTTCTAAACAATGTCTTTCCTCTAGGGTTAGTTTGTTTGTTTTGTGTGTGTCTGCTCTCCCTAGAACAGCTAACCCTGGGAAGACTGGATGTAATTCTTGCTTGTGCTGCGTGGCAGTAAGTATTTAGTAGTTTCCAGCTGTATGGTCTGGAAGAAAACATTCCCATTCACAAAATTGCTGAATAAGTCTGTAGTCTACACACAGTTTAGGAGTGATGGATTTGCTGAAGTGCATTCCTGAATTAGAACCAGAGAGGTGGAAATGAAGGTGGTGAGCTCTCACAAATGTTCCTGAACAATTACTGGCTGCAATAATGTGAGAAGAGTGAAAAGTCTCCTGTTCAAATATGAATATCCAAATGAACTTGGAAAGCTGGCAGCAGAGAAAGATGGGGTTCTTGTTTCCAAACAAGATGTGGAATAAGAAGCAGTTAGCATAAGAATCAACAGTGGTTTTGGACATGCACAACTAATTAATGGTAGCTAGAAACTTTGAATGCTTCCATTTTAAAGCAGCCAAGTAGAGACACACTAAAGATATGTTGTTTTCTAAAAAAAAAAGTTGTCTGAAACTACTCATCTGTCCTCTGGAAAATCCCAACCTTTATTTCATGTTGTAGAACCAAAATCATGATGAGCATTAGGAAATTTGGCAACATCATCCTCAGGGAACACAGTTCATACGGGTTACATGTGCTCTTATCTGACTTTAACAATGTTTTCACCAGTAGTTTTGTCAGATAATTCAGTGTTTCCAAATATTGAGTGTGTAAATTCAGAAGCAAAAACTTAGACTGCAAACATCCAAAATTTCACAGTGATGATGATTCCAGGAAATGCGACACACATCAAAGCATTGGCATTTTAGAGAAAGCAAGGAGCATTAAACCCATTTGGATTTAGGAATAGGAATTCTGCAGATTCCTTGGCTTCTCAGCCTTTGCAATACATCTGTCCCCACTTGCAAAGGCACTATCTGCCAATGCTTTCTCAACTTTGTCATTTTAGAGCATTCCTAAAGCTAAAAATACTAGTTTCAGATCTCAGTAGGTTAAGGATGAGTCTAAATATTTTGTAGAAGATTAACATCTGAAAAAATAATTTGGTTTGAGAGCCAAATTGACAAAAACAATGTTTCCTGAAGAAAAAAAAACCGAGCAAGCAAACAAACAAACAAACAAACAAGCAAAAGAATAAAAATTCAAATCCAGTCTAAAATTAAATACATCCATCTAAACTTATGTCAGAATAACAACTGCTGTCCACTGTACTTTCTGGGAAATATAGGAGAATTTGAAGGTAAATATTTGCAAATTTTCAAGAATTCCTTGTATGATTTCACCATACTCCCACAATGACAGTTAATATAGTTATATATTAAACAAATAATCATTGCTATATTTCCTTTTCCTTGTCTCATTTAGATATTAGCCATAGATTTTCAGTGTTTAAGTAAGATTTTTATTTTGATTTCAAACAAACATGAATTTATCCCGCAATGTGCTGGACACAATCCGTTTCCATTCACCATTTCCCAAGTTTTGCTGCTTTCTTGTGGGAATAAAGTCTTTGCAGGCCTGAAGGTGATCTCAGGATGTATTGTTAGTTCTTTCACACAGCAGCAGTACATGCTGAAGGTGTATTTTCCAGAGATGCTCGTTACTTTGTAGTTATAACCTGTTCAAAGTCTTTGCCCTACTCCAGGATTTTATTTGCTGCTATTAAGAGAGCATCCCCTACCCTGTGGATAAGGAAAATGACAGTCAGTCATCCCCATGCTCCTGTAAGCTACTCATTGTAATTTCTGTTTCACACAGGAAAGTTCACCTAAGCCAAGAGTCTGAGCAAACAAAACTTCTCTTTCCATGTGAACTGTGCAAGTGTTACAGTAGTTGGGAACTTGGCACCAGTGGATGAGCTATTTGTACACAGGTCACCTTCCATGTCTTCTCCAGCAGACTGTTATGTGACAAAATGGTTTATATCTTAATGCAAGAAATTTATTTTTTACTGTAAAACAAATGATAATGAGTAGCTCTTTAAACTAATGTTTTATTTCCAGTGATTCAAAGTTTTGGCATTAGTTTCGTGGAAAAAGCATTAATCTTCACCATTGAAATAGAGAGCTGGTTGACTAAATATGACCTGACAAAATTAATTTTGAAAACCGTTAACAGATCTTTCTCGTCCAATTTTAAATGATTCTTATTTGCTATTGACTCTTAAGGATTAATTATTATTTTTTTTTTCTATTCAGTTTCAGTTGCCATGCCATTTGAAACATTGGCTCCCAGAACCAAGAAGAAAGACTCACTTAAGTATCTGATGAGATGTTTGTTTATGTGTAAGGAACCATCAGATGTAACAGGAACAAACATTTGTTACTCACATTTAACCTTTGGTTAACTAATAACGCTGAGAGTTGTAGTTCACAGGAGGAAGAAATGTTTGTTCCCAGCTGTGCAATACAGACAAGCCTTGAGGGCTGTTGGGAAGTTCTTTGAATTATTTTTTTTCTCCTCTGTCCTGCTGGGGAATGTACAGAAATTGATACAAGACCCTGCTATCATTCATGTGGCAGCAGACTGGGAATGACTGCTAGAATGTCCGGGACATGCTTTATGTTTAGTGCTGACAAACTAAGCAAGACAAATATGATTTATGGGACAATAGTTCAGATGGGGGATGAATGGAGATGTCTTGGTGAAAATATCAGCCTAAGTAGGCTATGAGAAGGAAGTGGTTTTAAGGAAGGATCTAAAGGAGATTTGGCATGTGGCAGATGGGAAGTTATTCAAACTATAAGAGGCAACATGGAAAAAGAAGTGAAGCTGAGAGTGGGAGAAAAATATGAAAGGAACAGTAGGACAGAAGGGCACTGGAAAAGTCTGCTGCTCCTGTCCACATATAACTAATCAAAATACATCTTCATGGCCTGGAAAGGTGACTAATGAACTTCTGGTGAATTCTGGTGTATCCCCTTAGATAACAATTAATAACATTTTCAAATACCATCAAATCTTTGAAACCTGGATATTCCTTCTTAATTTACTGAATATACCAAAATTTACTGAAATCTGAAAAAAGTCTCAGAAATCAGTATTTTTATTACTGTAGCACTTTTATGCAAGAGCCTATTCTTGTTCAGAAGATTTTATTGTCTGCTTGGACAAAGAGTGGGCAAAGGTAAATATTACCAGCAAGTTTGTATTACAGAATAAGAAAGAGGCCTGCCAGAATCAGGTGATCTGCCCAAGGACATGAAGGAATCTGAAAGGATGGTGAAACTGAGACTCAGTATGCAAGCCTACAATGCTCCCATCATGTTGTAACTGCAGCACCAGCTTCCTAACAGCTAAAAATCATTCATACCCATTCCTGGTTTGATAACAGGCTTCATATACTCACACTATACACATCAGGAGGGTCCTAGATTGCTTTGGAAGGTCTACAGGTCTGCAGAAAGGTCTACAGGAAAATTTATGTAATTTTACTAATTTTTAGTAGACTTTTATTCTATTTCAATTTTCTTTCCTTGGCTTAAAAACCATGTGCAATTTTGCCTGTACCTTCCTAAGTCATTTTCCTCTGCCTTGTCTTGCAGGTGTCACAAGCCTTGGCAACCCACTTGTTTTCTGCTTCTCCAGTTAATTGTAATTTTGCAGGATGTGCCATACTGATCAGACAGTGAGGAATCCTTTCCCTGAGCTGACCCCTCCTGTCCAGCACCTCTCCCACCCCAAGCTCTCCTTCTCTAATGTATTAACTAATTATCATCATTAGGCCAAGATGTACATGGGTAGAAATTATGCATAGGTAATGAAAAAAAAGAGGGAAAGTTAACATCATTTGCATGTAAGAGGTTATGGAGTTGCCACCCTCTCTGTGGTTGTTGACTCTTCTTGAGGAAGAGCTAAACCCAGAATGTCTGAGGTAAAGAACATAAAGGAATGAATAAATGTAATGTCCATGGACATATAAAGAATATAAAAAATGAATTCTACTGGAGCTCCAGAATAAAGGCTGCCAGAATCCCCAGGACTCACACTCCACAGCACCACACGCTGTGTACAGTAAGCACTGGGGCTCAGTTTACCCTACTACTTAAATAACTTGCTAAGGAATCTTCTGGCTTGAGGATAATGTAGCCATAAAATCTTTCTCTGCACTATTCTGAGAATGAACTTTATTCCATATCTTATCTTCTGCTTGAAAATGAACATCCTTTCTATTCTTATCATGTTTCTGCTTTTTTTTGAATTGTTGAGTGTCAGCCATATTCTGCTTGGCAGTTGTGAGAAGTCGTTCCTGCTCAGCTCTGTTGTGCTGAGTTACCTTTGAAACTCAGCCCTCTTTTTATGACTGTGCTCCAAAGGCCCTTTTAATAACCTGCCCAGGGCTAATAATCCTTCCATGAAAGCCAATTTTGCTCTGATACACCCACCACTTTCTCATTAGATTCCAAAACTCCTTCAGTGTGACGCAATAGAGTCCTTAGCGAGGAAAACCCCAGGTAAGTACGTACCACAGATCTGCTTCGTGCTAAAACTAGTCTTGGATGAGGTGACAGCATGCTATTCACCTTCATACCATCTAATATCGATACAAAAATGTCTTTTTCCTTCATGGGCACATCAGGGGTTGTGTGATTCGGGTTCATGGGGTGATCAGTGTGTATCGCGGACGGTTTTATTTCTCCGTCATTTTGAGGACACGTATTTAGAACAAATTATCCTGAAAATACTAGGGCACTCCTTCAGATTATAGTGTTTTCCTGAGGTAAGGAGGTCAAATGCAAGGCCTGAAGAGACTGCCCCTTTCCTTAAAACACACACTTTTGGGTCAAGACCTTTTCCCTGCCCCCAGCCATTCCTCAGCCCTCTCTGGCAGCCGGGCCTGCGCTCCCCTCCCACCCCCGGCACCAGGCCCGTACCCATGGGAGGCGATGGTATTTCTGAACAAAACCTTGGGTCTTCCTCACAAAAAGTGCCAGGAAACAAGCAGTGGGTGAAGTGGAGAGCACTGGGCTGTATCCTGGGTGAGATTTCCTGCCAAGCTCCCTACCTGGGCTGGGGCATCCCTCTCACCACAGCCCCTGAGGGCTCGGGGATCTCCCTGTCCTTGGGGAAAGGTGTGTGTTTGCTTTGGGCAGAGTGCACACAGAATCCTTAGGAGAGAAAATGAATTCCAAGGGAAATGTATTTATTTTTTCTCCTTGGAGAAAAAAAAAGCTGGATGGATTTCCTTGCTTACTGGTAAAAGCACAGCTCTTGGCAAGCTGGGCCCTGTCAAGGCTTTACTTGGAACTTCCAACAGATACTTTGCTCAAAACCCCTTAAATCTTTCCTTTGGTTATCAACAGCATGCAGTAAGTAAAAAAACAAAGAGGAGAATGTGAATTTAAATAATTAAACTTTTTCTTCCAGATGAAAATCTTCATGTAACCTACAGAAGTAAGAATATAGCTTATGTTCACTTTATTCAGAGGGAAGCCTGTAACTAATTGGCCTATCTGTAATGTTTTTGGAGTCATTCCACTATAAATACACTCTTTATAATTAAACTAACTGGCTGATTTATAGGACCTGTAGTTCAGATGCTGCTGCACTTAGGGGATTTGGTTGCATTTCTTTTAATAATGTCCATGGTCTTTTCAGCTGGCGAAATTTAACTTCAGCAAATCTTTGGAGATAAAAATTGCTTGCAGGTGTTGCAGAGTAGTAGTTTTAACGTTTAGCTGGGGTGATAATCCTTTCAATTTAGGAAAAAGCTTATGTAAAACTGATTGCAAGAATTAAAAAGGCATGGCCCTTTAAAAAAAATATTTAGTGTATCCTACTTTTAGTATTTTAATGGCTTTCAAAATGCTAAGGAACAGATTGTGGTCTGTGGTGCAGTGAGCTCTCATTGCTCCTGTGGAAGGAGTCACATTGGCTTCTGTGGAATTTGGGTGGGGTTTTGTGACCGTGGATTTATTTTATAAAGTTATCTGAGAAGTGGAATAAGTACTTGTACGAATAATCGCTGGGTGGAGGATTTTTCTGTCTGGTAATTTACGGTTTTCTTTCTCAGAGTTGTTATGGAGACTTAAATATTATAATAGTAGAAATAATTTATGAAGTATATGTGTTACATAAAAAATGGTTATTGATTGAAGCTCTGGATTAGAAATGAACTCTGCCTGCTTCTCTACTTCTTACTTATTTTTCTTTTCTATTTCTTTGCTTGGTTTTTGGTTTCTTGGGTTTTGTAATCAGTTTTCTTTAGGCATCTTGGTGTAAAATGTTGCTTCTTTTACAGTGATAATTAAATTTCAAGCTCTTTTTTTTTTGAAACAGTGTTTAGCTATAGTGGCAAAGATTGCTAATCACAGAGAGAAGGTTGTTGTATTTAACTTTGTGTTTTGCAAATATGAAACTAAAAGTTTTCAGAGTCCTGGGTATTGGAGAAGGTGGTTTCCAGACAGCAAACACAGGAAGTGCTACAGCTGTGCTAATCTGGAAGAACATCACAGCAAACTGTGGCAGCGAACTGGGCTTGAGGGTCTTCCAGATTTCTGCAGAAGGATCGCTTTTGTCAGTAAAACAACCGAGTTCACAAGACTAATAAACTCCTCGCAGTGTATTTCAGCGTGCACTGCAGCTTACGAGTTTCCTCAGAGTGGAAGGAAACCTGTAAAAGAAAGCTGACATTTAGTGTTTTCTTACTGCATTTGAAATTAATCAAAACGCAGAGCAGGCAGAGACTTGTATGATACTCTCTGATGTCTTGTAACTCACTTGATTTGCAGTGTTGCCGTGTTACCAAAACGAAATAACCGCACACAAGTTCTCTCATTCCCACAAACATTTGGATACTGCAATTGAGGGGAAAACAGCGACCAGACTGCAGCTGTCACTGCTCGTTCTGCTTTCAGCAGAGAGCCGCAAACCTCGAGTGGGCAGCTGGGGGAAGCCGTGCTGTGGAGGGCGAGCTGGGCTGAAGGAGCTCTCGGTTTTTGGTAGGTGCTCGTTTGAGGGCAGGCTGCGGTTCTGGAAAGCTCTCTGGAGCCTTGGCAAGGAGGGGCAGAGCCCCGGCAGCGCTGCCCGACTGCTCCCTCTTGTGCCGGCTGCCACCGGCTCTGCTCACACCGCCCCTCTCCGGCCCGGTGGGGAACCGGGGCTCCTTTGTACCTGGCTTTGGGCGTCTCAGTAGCTGATTCGTGCCATACACATATTTAGTTTGTGCTCAGCCTGGTTGCCATCAGTGATTTCAGTGCGATCATCAAGGAATCGCACCTCAAATTCTCCGGAGCAAAATGTTGCTGCACTTGGGCTCTGTGCACTTCAGCTCAGGTGATTTTCTGAGACAGGAGGCAGTTGGATTTACACATACATATGTACCTACTTATTAAAATGAAAAGCAAATTGGAAAAGCCCTTATTTTTAAAAGCAGGGTGAATCTCTCTGAAGATGTGCATACCTGCTTTAGTGTCTTGTTCCTCAGTCAAACGATCTCATGTATTCCCAGATACCAGGAATAGTCTTGATGCATCTTGAAATGATGGTAGTTAGATTATTCAGGTAAAAATGGCTAGCAGGCAATTCCTCCTCATGTTTAAGGGGTAACTAACTGTTATAATGCACATATTCTACTATTGTAAGCATTAAATGTTTCCTCGCTCTTTTTATGATATTTTATTGTAATATCCTTTATGAGATTGGAAATATCTTAATACTGCATAAAATATTACTTTTTATTTTTCTTTTATTGCAGGTTATTGAGGTATGCAGGATTTTTTTGAGCATATTTTACATTCTTGATGTAAAGTTTATTCGAGCTTGGGCCCTCTTATATTTGAGCTGATAATAATTTGCTAGAATAAAGAAATATTTGTGAATATGATAGACCATATCTGAAACTGTGTTAATCTTTTTAAAGATTACTGGGGCTTCTTATTTTTATGCAGGAACAATTTCCTGGTTATTGTGTCATGCCTTTGCATTTTACTGTTGATAGGATACATGTGTGTTATGCTAAGACCCATATATGCACTTAGTCCCTAAGTATTTATGAAAATTAATAGGTTTTTATTTAAAGCAGCAGCATTTTAATTTAAGTAGCTTTGACATACCAATAATTTTCAGCGATTTCTGATGAAAAGTCATAAAATGTGTTGCCAGTTCCCATCCACCCCTCCTCCCCAGATAATGCCAGTTCTTTGGAGTGACCCTTATTCTTGAAATCAGGTGTGGTTACAGTACCTTGCAGAAAACAGAGATTAGGAGAGACATAAATGCAAAGAGACTAAATAGCAGTGACACTATTATAAATTTTTTGGAAGTGTAGGAAAAGTTTTTAAAGTTATAGAGCATAGCCCACACTTCTTAATTAATCATTAGAATCAAACCCAAGTTAATTGATTTAATTAATATTCTCTCAGTGTTCTTTAGTTAAGACTATCCTATTGTGTTCCTCTGGGCTGGAGGCAGGGCAGAATGTTTCATGACAGTAACACAAAGCAGTTAAACCCATGAAGGAGTGAGTAATGCTGGGCAGAAGGCAGTGCACACAGGTGCAGGGGATCCTTTGTACACCAACCAAGGCAGACACTCATTAATACAGAGTGTTCTGAAATCTGATGGTGTGTGGCTAACATTTTGGTTCCTCACACCTCACAGTAATTTGGCAAGTTACAAATAGAATTCTTAAATGCTTTCAACAAATTCGTGCAGTGGATTTCTTCTCAAAAGGTAAAAGGGATTCTGCATCCATTTGGTGTCTTTGCTGCTGTAAAAATAATGATGAGCAGAAGATTTTTTGTGTTACCTTGGTAAAAGATCCTCTGGAAGTCAAACACTATTAACTTTAATGAAGTAGCTTTGATGGCAGGGAAGAGACAGCTGATACTACACTTCCTTAACAATAAACCACAGTGACAGATAAAAACAAACATGTGCACCATAACATATAGCATTTCAGAGAATGGAGCCAGAAACTCATGTCAACTGAAGTGATCTTTGCTTTCTTTTAAAGCCTGTTACTGCTTTTGAAATGGTTCCTTCTGAAAAGAGTTAAAATTAAATTCTGCTTCTGTGACAAATTTGTATCATGCTGTTGAAGTAAGAAAAAGCAAATGGATGTGCCTCATATTGTCTTAGGCTGCAATTTTTGAAATTGGTTTCATTTTGCTTAAAATTATACACCATGGCTGATAACTCAATAGGAAGAAGCAGTCTGTTCTTTCATGTGTTTATTCCTTCCTCTCTCTTTTCTGTCCTCTTTCCCTGAACTTGCTCACTGTTTGCAGTCAGCTCTGGACATAATAGAACTGCTGCTCATCATTTTTATCTGAGCTGGAGAACAATTTCATTTTCCAGTTATGTTTTTGTACTGAGGACCAACAGACATAATGAGCTTGGTAATATATTATTTATAATAAGAAGGAGGAGAAAATATTAGTTTTTGTTCCAGGTGATCAGAACCTGTGTGTGTCCAGCAGTCTGCTGTCCTAGGAGAGGTGGCAGATTCCTTCACTGTCCTGCTGTCTGCAGCCCAGTGGTTAGGGCATTTTTATGGAAGGTGTTTTGAATTCTTTCTCACTGAGGAGTTTTCACTCTCGGGTTTCTTGTGTTTTGGACAACCTGATTACTGTTAGATGAAGTGTGTTGTTTTCCCTGGGCTTACTTTCAAGAAAGTGAACCACTCATCTCTATCCAACAAGATAACTTAGGCATCTGAAGGCCAGGATGGGATTTGGGGATGTGAGGAAGAGTTTCACCTAGGAGGCAGGTGAAGTTCCAGACCTGTACCTGCAGCAAAGCATTTTGCTGCTGATCATTGCCATGTTAAAGTCCTGTTGTACATTGAACCACCCTCTCTGATGTCTCATTGACAGCAATGTGATGACAGCAGTGTCTTCCCAGTCCATTTCCTGCTTTTAGAAATTTTAATAGGAAAAGCAAAGTATTTATTCAGGAGAAACAGTATGCTAAGATCATGAGTGTAAGAAAGGTTTTAAATCCTATGGCCAAAGCTGTTTTCAGATTGATGATATATCCTAGAAAGTACAGCATATGTATTGAACCTATGCCCTAATCATGCCTGCATGTTACAATCTTTTTGAGAGCAGATTTCCACTGCACAGATGCTGTCAGCCCCTATTTTCATTTGCATGTTTCTTGTGAGCCTCTTTTCAGACTGCATCTTTCTCATCCAGACCTCACAGTAAATTTCCTCAGGCTTTACTTTCCCTGTGGAGACAGGTGCTTTTAAACCAAGAGGACAAAGCAGTTCACTGCTGATAGGAATTGTCAATAAGTGCAAAAAGCAGGAGCTGCTTGGACATTTAAATGTGGCACCTGGGGCCATGGTTTAGTGGTGGATTTGGCCGTGCTGGGTTGTGGTTGGACTCGATGTTCTTAGAGGTCTTTTTCAGCCTGAGTGACTCTGTGATTTATTATGACCATTATCATGTGCTGAACGAGCACCATTCTTCTTTGGGCAGGTGAATGGATGGGCTTGGCTCCTCTGAAGGCAGGAGGGGTGACTGTAAATAATGCAAGTGGTAGGCCAGAGGTGCACTGGCAGACTTGGTAAAAGGGACCAGCCTTCCTGCTGGGAGCATCACTGCTCTGCTTTTAGGAACAGGGTGATGCACACCAGCACTGCCACCACACCCCCGTGGGGTTTGTCCCTGGATCAATGGAAACTTCTGTGGCCTTATCTGCAGTGTGGTGTTTTTTCCTTAGCTCAGGCTCTTCACAGAGGGGTGGGGATTTGGCCTAGAACTTGGTGGGTTTTACCTGTCCAGTTCTGCACTGGGAGAAGATGTTTGTAGAACGTGCTTGAGCTGTGAGTGGAAGCTGCAGTAGCAGATTTAAGTCAGCTCTGAACAGTGTTTCTTATCACTCCTGACTTTGACCAGCTTCCTGGGGCTGGCACAGAGTTTTTGAATACATGTATTGCTTACCAGCCCTACAGAGTTAATTCTTTTTCTTTTTGACTTAACAAAGGCTTGCTCTGTTATTGACTATCAGACAGTTTTTATAACAGAATTTTAAAATTGCTTTGGATTATCTTAGAGCACAAACATTATATTTAAGTGGAACAGCTGAGTAACTATTGCAGAGTACAGAAACCAGTAAGTCTTCCAACCTCTGACTTTTTTTAATAATCATTGTGTCAAAAATAGACTGATAAGCTTGGTCTCAAGGGATTAGTGCAGGGAAGAATCCTATATTCTCATTTTGTTTCCCCACCCTTATCAGACTGATCCTTTTCCTGAGTCATTCTGTATTTCCTTTTCCAGGATGCTTTATATTCAGAACCTTCAGATGTTAGTTGAATCAGTGTCAGATTTCCTGACATAGATGCTTTAACTTGTACATGCTACACGTTGCTTTTGAGGTCCTGATTTACCTTTATCATATGGAAATCTTATGTTATTTCACTTCCAGCATTTCAGTTTTCCTACAGAACCTGAAATTATTTGTATGTAAGATTTCCTGTCTTTGCTTTATTTTTGCATGTAAGCTTTCCACAGGGGAGGAAGAACTGTAGGAAGACCTGACTTTAATTTGGCATGTACTGGATACGAATACAGAGATTGCACATGAGCTGTGCCCTCTTGTGTTCACTTGGAAAAGCAACCAAAGTGTAAGAAAATAAAACAAGCCTCCTAAAATTATGTTGGTTGGAGTTGA
Organism: Notiomystis cincta; assembly: GCA_013398075.1. NCBI lineage: Eukaryota > Metazoa > Chordata > Aves > Passeriformes > Notiomystidae > Notiomystis > Notiomystis cincta. Next base: position 48,634 of record VZRX01003472.1, read on the forward strand.
TGCATCACACATCCTCTGCCTCAGATCCCTGCAAATGTCTCAAACTGTGGAAGCACTGCATTCAAGGATTCCAGAATGTGATGATCTTTCCTCTTCCCAGTGCTGAGCAGTACAAGTTAAATCACTTTCATCTCATTTTAAATGAAGAGAAGGCAAAGTGTAAGAGCAGAAAAGACTAGAGTGCAATTATAAATAAAAAGAGAAAATGTCTTTAAATTCATATTTGGGTCATTTTCCTGCCCCCAAAATTTAACATGCAATAATAGAACTTTTGCAAACAAAACCTTCCTAATTGTATTCTGTCAGTGTCCTAGAAGGTGATTTGATATGCTTTGTGCTTGCCTAATGAAACTATTTGATGATGTGCAAGCATTCTGTTAATTAAATTAATTATTATAGGCTAAGAAATATGGACACAGAAGCAAAATGTAGTGAAATGAGTTCAACTTGTTTTCAGTGGGGCTGGAGGTGTTTCTAACTTGTTGTCATTAGGTTAAAATCTACAATACAATACCTATAAATTGTTTTTACATTTCTCAAAATTCGGGTTTAGTTTATTCCCAGTGAAATACCCTTATATATGGATTTTCCAATGCATATTTAATTACTAACATTATATTTATGTGTCTGCTGTACCCCTTCTTTCATGGTTTTTAGTTGTTTTTCCTGGAGAGAACTACGATATATGTAAACCATGTGTTAGCTTGACCTCTTCTTTCATGTCGAGAATATATTTTGGTTAGCAGGGATCATTTTGTCATTTGGGTTTGTATTTCATCTTTGATGAATCATTTTTAAACAATATTTTTATGTTTAGTGAGCATGAAATTTTTAACTTGTGGGTTTTTTGGGAGAATTATGATTACAGCAGACATTTTTTGGTGGACATTGCTAATTATCTACATAAATGTCTTTTTATATGTAACTTCTTATTGCAGGTCAGTTGCAGCCTCCTGGTTCATGAGACTGTGGCAGGGAATCAGTCTGGATCAGAAATAGGGGTTTCCTTCAACTGCAGTGGCTCAAACATGGTTTTAGGTGTCATTAAAAGTCAGAAACAGCCAATTTGGCCAAGTCTTTGTGAAGCTTTTGCTGAATCTAATCTGAGTTTCTTGTCACCCTGACTAATTTCAGTGGCTTTTTTTTTTTGCAGGAAATTGCATTGTGTGCTCGCCTTGTAGGGACTTGGACTCAGATAGAGAATGTGTGTATGAAATGAGATCATTCTCTGGCTTGGAATGAATGTTGTTTCATGGCTTATGTTGATACTCTGGTGAAAACTGAGATATAGGTTGCATAAATTTTGAAGTCTGAGTGAATTGTCAAATACTGTGGAAATAAGATTTTAATTTAAGGAAGAACGAGACTTTTGAAGTAAACCACTAGAAATTTTGGATGCTTTTATAAAAAGTAAAATATTTATATATACTTGAGAGCTTCAATAGTCAGATTGAGATTGTGTATATTTGAGAAGTGTTTTTTATAAAACACTTTCCCATTTGGAGAACAACTGATGTATCAATGTGTAAAAATCCTTATGCAAGAATAAGAATAGAAACCCCAAAAGTATCAAACTGATAATTCATTTTGCTAGCACAAGAGAAACAGCAGCAGCAAGAAGAGTTTTTAATGGGGTTACCCTTTTTCCTTTATCTTGGTGGTGGTTGGGTGGTCAGGTCAAGTTTGCTTCACATTGATTTGTTTTAATTGTGGGACAGCTTTGCTGTATCTTATTAAAATGAGAAATTCACTGTGTTTAGTAGAATGCTGTGCAGATCAAATCCTTAGAGGTGATACTTGTAGATCACACATTCTGTAACAAAAATCACCAATAACCCCAAGAAACTTGAAGTCATTGGTGAAAAAATTCTCTGTGATTTAATGTTAAGGACATGCTGAGGATGAATCATTTGTGATCTTTGCTTTTGTAACTGAAAGAAAAATGTGGTTTAAGGTGTTTGTTTCCTCTCAAGGCCTGGAAATATTAAAATTTTGGAAACATGAGTCCCATGTAAGTTCTATGAAAGCTTAACACAGGTTAAGCTCTGTGCATAACCCATGGGATGAAATTGAGCAGTGTGCCAAGGGCCAGTCTGGGCTCTCTGTTTATATCACCAGTTTATATTGTTGGTTTGTGGCATATTGCCTCGAAACCTGGGGGGATGACAGGCCTCAGGACAGAACTGCAATTATTTCTGTATGACCTGTCCTTAAGCTGTGTCTCACCTGGGGGTTCAGGACACAGTGTGGGACAGCACCCACCTTCTGCAAATTTTCAGAGACAAGCTTTCCAGCAGAGGAAGAGGGATTCCCCAAGATATGTTTATTTCTACTCTTTCCAAAGCTCAGTATTTTTTGTTGAGGGATAGGGTTACCAATAACAGAAGTTTTTTTCCTTCAGGCAGATTGGTTGCCTTGGTGCCTGGATCCAGAGTGTCCACATCCCAGGATAACAATGCCTGACCATCCTGCTCTCATATTCCTCACCTTGGCTGCTGTTTTGATTCTCTTGCTTGAGCTGTTCAAGTCCTGCACCTGAACAGTGATGTCTGTGGTACCTGCCAGAATGAATGGTGTGCTTTTTGTTGTTATTGCCAAGATGTTTCTGTCTGAGATTGTGAAAGTTTCCTTAAGTAAAGGCAGTGAATTGCTGTCAACAGGAATCCAGGGAAAGATGGGAGAGGAGTGCCACAGGGTATCAGTGTGGAATTGGGGCATTTAGAAAAGAAACTGCAATTTCCTGTGTACGTCTGCTTTTTGCATCTTCAGCTGTTTCAAGGCAAGTTAGCTTTAGATAAACTTATTTTTCTTCAGGTAGTCAACATGATCTCCTTAAATATAATTAAAATATAGTTAAAATGATCTTATAACCTTTTGCAGTGAACTTCCTGATCCTGTGAATTACAGCACTTGGAATAGCTCTCTAGTTGAGTGAGTAACTAAAACTAAAGCTGAAACTTCTCAAATGACAAAAAAGTTGATTCTGAGAAGCAGCATCCAACTCCTGTGCTTCTGATGGAGGGCTGCTAGTCTGTAAAATGAAAATCACTGGCACTGTGGCCAGATAATAACACCGAGGCCATACTCTGTGACTGGAAATGTAGCAACGTTGCAAGACCTTGAGAAAGGATACATTGGGAATGGGAGCTGAGGAATGCCACTGTACAGTGCAGGTTTTCATGGGCAGAGGAGTTCTTGTCAAGTTCAGGGATTGAAATGAATCCTTTGCTACTCAAAAAAGCACTTTGAAAAAGAGCTTTTGATTGCCTGTGGGCTGTATTTAGTTAGTTTGAGTAGAACTATTTCTAAAGCAGAGGGAAAAGAAATACTGGCTTCCTTATGGAATATTACCAAAGACATGGGAAAACACTTTGGTAGTTTGGGGCTGAACTTAGTGACCCAGGAGTCTATATATCCTTTAACAATATGTATGCTTTGTGCATATAGATCACTGTAGAACTGATACTCAACATTGTTATATGGTTTCAACAGAAGCCCCAAGGGTCCTTTTACTCTTTGTGCTCTGAGATAACTTGTTCGCTGCTTTAGAGCTAAGGGTTGGTTTGTTTGCTTTGTTTTGTAGGGAGAAAATTTTATGCTGCAACATTTTGTCTTTTAATGTTGAGGTTTTCTTAGTGTTGTTGTATATTCTCAATCTGTCCAGAGTTCTTGGTTCATCTGAGCATGAATATAGAATGTAGAAGGAGCTACTCTAGTGGCATATTTTCCCTCTGTAATTTCTAAGTCAGCATTAAGTATGATCACCTTTCTTTGTCAGGGACACCGATGTGATCCCTTAGAGTAAACAGAAAAATGCACAAAAAGATAAGATGGGATAATTTACATCTCTTTGTTGCTCTCTGGAAAGGTGTAAATGCCTGTGCATTCCCAAGAACAAAATTGTAAACTGTGTGTAAAGTACACCTTTTGATGTTTTAAATTCTGCAGATGCAAGAATTGCAGATTTCTCTGTGCCACAAGCTACCCTCTCTTCACTAGTCCGGGGCATTTTGGGGTGACTGGATCCCAGGGGAAGGATCTGTCTGGTGTGCTCTGGGAGCTCCTGGTGAATGGCTGGGTGGTCAGCTCTCCACAAAATACAGGGGTGATCACCACTGTTTGTTGAAACATAATTAAAGGAGATGGCAAACATCAAGCACAGTAGCTGGAGCCAGTGCTCTAAAAGTGGGACACTCCACTCCAGTTTCTTCTGTGTGTGGTTCTAGATCTGGCTGTTGAGTCCAAGTTTTTACATGGTTACTGCTTTAGTATGTAACTTTTAGAACATCTTTTATGGGGTATAATTGTAATTCTGCTCCTAGTGTGCTACTGGTTTATCCTCTTTTCATATGTAGGTCTGTAAGAAATCAAAACATGTACATTGGTGTTAGCAGCAGCCTTCTTTGTGCCTGCATACCCAGATTTGATTTATCATCTTGATGTTGTCAGCATCTGACTCTAATTAACTGGATAAATGAAGCTGAGATCTTGACTGAATTAGCAGTTGAAGAATGCATGTTACCAGAAGCAGATGGAGAGAAAAAACAGTGTATTTAGTTTATGGCCATTCCCCTGGTTTATGGCCATTTCCTATTTTTAAGGGAAAAAGTTCTGCCAAATCAATTCTTGTCAAATGCTAATTAAATTATAGTGATGATTAATCCTGATGTAAATACATTATTTCAGTGTTTAGGAGCGTTATAAATAGTTTAAAGACTTAAGAGACATTGTGAATACATACTTAATCTGGAGTGCATTTGGGAGAGAGAAAATGCCAATTAGATAATTCAGTGACAGTTTATATAGTTTAATTTATCCTTTGTAAATAATGTTTGTTATTATTAGCCTCTGTTGTAGATAGAACTCAGCTAAATCTTTTCGTTGGTAAAAGAATTCCTTACAGAGACATTTATACTGTCCTCTTTAACATCTTTCTTTTCTTTTCTTAATTTAAATTTTACAGTTTTACAAAAGAAAAAGAAAAACAAAACAAACAAAAAAAAAGAGCAAATGTTGTCATTTCTAGGCTGTGGAAAAAGAGAGTGAAGCAGGAAGGTATTCCCTAGGGTCACTGAACAGGCTGAGAATAAAATCCATGTCTGCTAGCTAGCTCCATATGGTGCCTTAAATGCTGTGGAAGGAATTTCCTTTCGTGGCACTTTCTATGGCATATGTTGAGAAAGTGGGCAAGCAGTGTCAGTGGCTGCATTACCCTGTGTGCAGCCTGCAAATTGATAAGGTTCTGAACAATGTGAAGATATGAAAATGCACCATGTGAATATGTTATCTTGTTAATTAGAAAGGAGAAGAAACCCCAAGCCTTGCTTTCAGACTTTTATCTGCTGCAAGGAGAGGTCAGCCCCTTACTCAGCCCTGGTGAAAAGCTGTCCTAAAAGAGGTAACACGTCTTGGTGAGGAGCTGTTAACACTGTTTCTGTGCTGCAGGACTTGTTTTTTTCCAGCCAGACGCTCTGGTCACCACTCAGTGCTCCTCAGGAATGTGTTTGGAGGCAACCTTCAGGGAAAGCTCCATTCGGGTTCCAGATTGATGAGGTAAAGCACCAGACCTTAGCATTTCCTTAGTCCATCACAATGGCGCCTGCAACACCTCAGTTCACCACTGTGCTGGCAGATGTATAAAACAAAGTTGGAGGTTAATTTATTGGTCGTGGAGAAAAGAGATCTCTGCTCCTTCATCTGCAGTATTCTATGAATTATATGCTTATGCAAGGTGAAATGCTGAATTTTTCTATGCACCGTAATTTACGATGCATTTGCTACTAACAGACAAGGAAGATTTGCCAATTTTCAGTCATACACATTATATATACAAGCTGGGAATAAATATTTTTTGGCTTTTGTGGCAAGGTTCGAATTTATCTGGAAATGAAACGTAAGATAACGTTATGCAGCACCCATATGTGTAGCATTTGGGGAAAAAAAGAGAAAGGTTTATCTTTCTTGTCACAATAAAGAAATGGTTTGTCATTAAAAGTAGAGTTGTTTCTAATAAAAAATCCCCCAAAATCCTGGCAGTAAGCTCTTGCCTCTGCCATCCTGTGGAGACAAATAGTGAGTGTGTGGAAGTGACAGCCAGTGCAGGGAGCATAGCAGTATCCCCTCATGCATTTGCCTCAATTACACAGGGCACAACACTGTGTCACTGAGGGAGAGTTCTGTGGTGGCCACCAGTGTTTTCCTAGGTGAAAGGGTAATTATTTGGCTGTTAGTTCTTAATTTATTAATAGTCAGCACCAAATGTTAGGGTAAGGGTTTATTCCAAACAGAGGATTATTCCAGTGACAGATCAGCTGTGTGGAAGATGTAGTGATTTTGCTGCTGATAAGAAAAGCTATTAGTGCAAAGACAAAGGTCAGTTTGGAATCTCAATGCTCTTGAGTGACATTTAAGAAAAAATGAAAGGTGAAGTGAAGCTCTGTACTGGTATAACCTGGTACAAGAGGTAAGTGTAATTTTAGGTTGCCATTGCAGCTAATAATTTTCGTCATATGAGGTTTATAAAAGAAACAGTTGAGAGTCTGATCGAATTTAAGCATAAATCAATGCGTTTCAGACTTTGAGAATTTGGATTGGACCTTGAAAGTCCTCAGACAAAAGCAGATTTTACTAAAGGAGATATATTCAATCCTTTATGGTGTTTATGCTGTTTCTGTTTCTTCAGAAAGAGACTGATCAACTTTTTGTTGTTTTATATTTTTGTTTGTTTGTTTTTAAAAAACAATGTTTACTTTTAAATGTGAAATAGCAGATGTTTTGCTTTAAAAACCAGCAATACAAGCACCAGTATTTTTGTGATTGGAATTCCTTGAACCTATAATTATTTCCCTAACTTCCTATGGATGCTTTACCTTCTGCAAGTGGCATTCATGTGTTTCCATCAGATTTTCAAAAGTATGAACTGATTAGGGGAATTCTGGGGAGGGGGTTTCTGCTGGTGTAGAGTCAATTTTCTTTGCAGTGGCTGGTGTGGGGCTGTGTTTGGATTTGTGCTGAACACAGGGCTGATAACACAGAGATGTTTCTGTTGCTGCTGAGCAGGGCTTGCACAGAGCCAAGGCTGCCTCTGCTCTTGGTAAAGCCACACTGCTGAGGGAGCTGGGGGAGCCTGGGAGGGTGGGAGGAGACAGGGCCAGGACAGGTGACCCCAGCTGGCCAAAGGGACATTCCAGACCGTGGGACATCACACTCGGGGTGTGAAGTGGGGGAAGGAGGAGGAAAAGGGGACATTTGGAGTGATGCTGTTTGTCCTTCCAAGTCACCCTTACCTGTGATGGGCCCTGCTCTGCTGGAGAAGGCTGAACTCCTGCCTGCCCCTGGGAAGCAGGGAATTAATGCTTGTTTGTATGCAGGGCTTTTTCTTTCCCCATTAAACTGTCCTTATCTCAGCCCACGAGTTTTCTACATTTTATTCTTCCCATTCTCTCCCCAGTCCCACTCATGAGGAAGTGAGTGAGTGGCTGCCTGGAGCTTGGCTGCTGGCTGGGGTTAAACCATGAGAGATGGAAAGGCTTAGATATATATTCTTTGATATGGTATGTCTGAAAAGTCAGATGGGCCACTTTATTCAGGTAATATGCCTCAAAAAGTTGCTGGGAAACCAAATGCTTTTAATATTGTTCTAAACTTGAAAAAGGCACACAAGATTGTATTATGGCTTGTCTAGAGAGACAGCAGGTTCATTGTGTGTTTGCAGGGGGAATTTTAAAAGCCAAGATTACTCCTGAAGGACACTTCCCATTAGCCTGCTCACCAAGAGTGTTCCAACAATGCAGCTTTTTTTTTTGATGAAGAAAATCTGTGTTATATGAGCGGACTTGGATTTTACAGATACAGAAAATCTGAAAAACTTCTTTTGCATTTAGCCAAATGTCTGTAGCATTCTTTGTAGGTTCCTTGTAGGTGGGCAGCTGTGTGCAATGTGGCATTCACACCTCATATGTACAGAGCACACAGCTCCTTAAAGCCCTTGGTGCATGGACAAACAGCAAGTGTTTGTTTGGGTTTCCTTATATGAAATCCTTTTGAACTGCAACATCTAGAAAATTCACTGAGCAGAACACAGAGAGAATTGCTCGTCCATTTCACTTCCTGGGCTCAGTTTATATTTTCATCAGATTAAATCAGGAATAACTTGGCTAAGACCAAACATCCAAAGCTTTGAATAAACAAAGCTTTCAAAAACCTAGACTCAAAGGGACAGTCTCATGCTTGGAGTAAAGTTATTTACTAGGTTATTCACCTGAAGAAGATTTCATTTCACTGTTGTTGCTTGTTTTTGTCTTCTGAGATCTGTGTCCATAAGCTAGAATCACAACCCTTGCTGGTAGCTGGCATAAAGGAATTTATTTACCATGTTGCATACCTGACAAAAGCAAACTTCTATTCAGTTTTTCTTGAGATATTTGCCTTATTGCGTGGGGTGAGCTCAGGAATCTTGCCCTCACATACTATGCTTTTTTTTGTTTAGTGACAGATTTATAATAATAGAGAGCCTGCATGGGAGATAGTGGGAGAGGAAGTGAAAGATATATGAAAAACATGATTTGATTTTAAAATCATGGGATGACTTCCTTGTCTAATGAAGAATTAATGAAATACACTAAGAAGCTGTTGCCTATCCCTGTCTCCTCAAGGCCATGGAAGAGAAAGGAAGGGGCTTTGCCCTCTTGTAAACACTCAGAGGGGATTGCTAGGGTAGAGGGGTCGTTGTGCACACACCCCACGGAATAAGGGGGCGAGGGCCAGGTCAGAGGACAGGGATTAGCTGCCTGGGAGGAGGGCAGCACACAGCCAGGAATCCTGCAGTCAGCTACAAAGTCTGAGCACAGTTCAGTAGGTGCAACTGCAGCACTCCTAAAGCCACTTCTCTTTCACAGCTTCAATGGCTTTGTTTACAATTGCTCTGCAAAACAGACCTTCTTAGGAAACTGGTGCTGGATTTTAAGCATGATTTTTAGATGGCCTACATTTCTTGATCGTAAAGTTTTTTTCCTAAAATATCCAAATTCTATGTGGTAGGATAGGAAAAAATTTTTCTGCTGAAGTTCCATTCTGCAGAAGCTGAATTGACTGAAAAACGATGAGTATTAGTCTTGCTGTAGACTAATTTTTATTCCCTTTTTTCTGTCCAATTCCTCATCTGTATAAAATTTTTTACAGAGTTATGCTGTTTGGGAATTTAAAGAAATGACATTATTTTAATTCCAGAATGTCCAGTAAGTGCTCAGCACGTGTCAGTGCTCGAGGTTTGGTCATGCTTAGCCATTTGCTAACTGCCAATGAAAACACCACAGGGGGCTGGCAGGGTTATTGACAATGCCTTTTGCACTGTGAGCACAGTAATGATAAACTGGATATTGCCCTTCATTCTGTCTGATTGGAAAAATCACCTGTGAATTTACACGAAACAACAAATAAGCTGCTGTCAAGTTGGAGCTCAACCCACAACCTCACTTACCTAAAATGCTTCTGATGTTCCTAAAACAGCTGGATAAACATAATGCAGGTGATAACTTGAGAGGGTAAAGGAAATAGGATATAATGCATATGATGAGACAATTGCATAATTTTCTGCTGCAGTTATTCTAAATGATTATATGGGGAAAAAGAGTATTTAACTTATGTTTTGCTTCACTTAATGCAGTTAAAGAGAAAATAATGGCAGTCTGATACCACGTGGGCAGGTACAGGAGGTACAGGCCACCTTGATTGCCTGTAGGATAAAGGATTCAAAACAAAAGTACAACTGTGGAAGGGATAAGTTGGGAATTCTGCATTTCAGTTCTTTAAGTGCTGGAAAGAATAGTAATTAATTTATTACACAAGGCTTACACACATTAATGCAGTTCAGGAATTCCCCAGAAGTGATGCTGCCTTCCAAACAGCTTGGCCTTCAGGCAGGTTTCACTTTGACAAAGCTGAGAGCATCTCCAGGAGCACTGGTGACGTGTGCTTGACTAGTGAGTCTCCCTGTGGGAAGCTGTTTTTTCATCCACTGGCACAGGTCAAGTGCACAAACTGTTAATGGTCAGAAATTACTTTTATTAGGCTGAAAACAGATGCCAGGGCAGTCACAAAGACTTGTTTTAAAACCTTGCACTCCACAAAGAATTTTTGTTTTGAATGTAACAACTGCAGTTTCTTTGAAGGCTATTGTTTGATCATAGTGCTAATTTGTGATCATAACACTCTATTCCCATGGAACAAAATACAGAGGAGATGTTCCCACAGAACAGGGTATAATGCTTGAAAACATATTCCCTTCAGGTAAGCAGAAATGATTCAGATTGATTCAAATGAGTGAAAAGAATAACAGGAACCTGTACAAAAACACTACAGATGCAAAGCCATTATTCTGTTCACTCAGCCTGATGCATTTGCTCTTTGCAAATTATTTTGAGTGCATCAATGAGCATAAATAAACCATATTTTAACTGAAATTTCAATTATCATCCTAGAAAAACATATCAGAGGTGCTGCATTGTTAATGCTTATAGCACAAAGTTATGTTTAAAGAGTGAGAAATTCAGTTCTTGACTAGGGTGCTGTCATAGATATTTGGATTTTTAAACACCAGTGGGACCATTCTGTTCAACCTGCTTGACCTGTGCTATTTGGAATAGGTGTTTTTGATTAATAAATCATCCTGGAGCTTGTAATTCCTGCTTGAGCTATAGCTGCTCTATTTGGAAAAAATCTCTTTCTGAAAGAAATATTTCTGGTGTTGAAGAATCCTGAGTATATAGTGCCAATAATTAATTGCTGCTGCTGTTATTCTTCTCTTTTAGTCAGAGTTTTCCCAGGTTTGGCTTTTGGATATCACACCCTGATTAGGTCTTTTTTTCTGGATTAAAGATCCATAGCATATTAGAAGCTTTTTCCTTGTGCAAATATCTGCTGATCTCTGATGAAGTCTCTTCCTCACTGCAAATTGAAACAGCACATTGATTAGACCTTTTCCAGGCTTATGGGTGGAAGTCATCCTTCCCACAGTGGATAACTTGTTGGGAGCTTCTTCTGGGCTTTTATTAGTTAAAATTTAATTATTAGTTATTATCTGTTAAAGATGCATTGTACAAGGTGTAGTTTCAGTGCTTTGCATTGATTCACTCTCATCACTGCATCCCCTCAGGATTTTTGCTGTTGGTATAAAACAAGTTTTGCTCTACGAATTTATTTTCTGTTTTTTACTAATCATTACCTCCAAATAATGCAATTATTTGTGGGTTTTTTAGGCTGTGGGTGAGGTTGGCATCTTGAAAGTGATCTGCATCTTTTGTTCTTAGGCATTAACTTGTACTTGATAATATTAGCATTCCAGTGGATTAGCTGGCTCGTGTAACTGATATGGCCCAAGTCAATGACTTCTGCTCCAAAATTTGCTGCCAGTGATACCTATCAGTTTTCTTTCCAGGCATTGATAAAAATAGCAGCACTGGCCCCAAGTCTCTGAGACGACTAAAAATACCCCTGATAAATAATTCCACATTAACATATTTTTTGTGGTCTCTCTTCACTGGTTTTCAGCCTTTGTGGTGAACCTCATTAACTTGTGTGTAGTGACCAATGCTGCTGTAGAAATGCCATGCTTTAAAGGAAATGCCATGCAGTCACATTTGTTACAGACCATGCTTAGTGTCAGCTGTTACCTTATCAGTTGGGTTTACAGCATCTATTTTGAGAAGTTTGTCAAGTTCTAATTTTATGGGTAATTGTCCTGCTATCCTTTAGTCCTCTGTGCCTGGACTGCCTTGTGATGATTTAGCTTTGCACTGATGTTAATCTGACTAACCTGCATTTAACTGGATCATTTACTATTTGAAAGTTCATGTGTTGCCCAGTGAGTGGTAGTGTAGAAAGCACTTCCCCTTCATGGTCACAGAGTAGTGTTATTTTCTTTCCACTGCATCTTATGATTGTGGGAACCTAAGGGTTGGGAAACAAAACAAGAGCAAGGAAATGCAAAACCAAACCAGAGCCAAAGGACTGAGCCAAGAAAAGCTGTATCTATATTAGCAAATGTGGTGGCTGCAGTTCCCTTGAAAGGGCCCTCCTGTGATCTGAGCTATGTGTTAATACAGACATGCTCTGGGTTGGTGGTGTTTGGCCTTCACAAACTGGTTGTGGCTCCTGGATCCTCTGCTCTGTAAACCAGGGCTGAGTTCCTGTGCTGATGGCTCTGTGTGCTGGTCTCTGAATGCTGCACTGGAGAGCAGTCTCCTGGCATGCATCAAATGTCCCCCCAGAGAGGTTGGCATGGTGCATCCAGAAGGAAGGGAGCTGCCTCAAAACAAGGTACCAGTTCACATTTCTGCCCTACTGTGTGAGGCACTGTGTTCCCAAATATACCAGGGGGGTTTGGATCCCTCTGAATTCTGTATGTAAAAAAAATTACTTATTCTGTGCCTTACAGTCAAGTTCAAATGCTCTGAGAACAAATTTTACTTGAAATATCTCTCTGCTAATTCTTTTACTGGATGAGAATAATCTTGGCATGTTTCACAGTCCCATACCAAAACAAATTTTCTTATGGAAGTTGAGGTACATCTTGAATACTTCATGAGCTGATTATTTATTTATAACAGTTATGGTTTCATTAAAAATGGCACTACCTGCTGGGCAGCACAACTATGCTTTTAACAGTTTTTATCAGGTTGTTAAAATTACACAGATGATGAATATTTCAATAGTGAGAAAGAGCAAACCATTTAACAAACTACATTGGTTCAAGAATCTTATGCTACCTAAAATGGCAATGCCTGTTAATTTGTATAAATAACCAAAACTCCTTCTTAAGAAGGGGAAATTAAGGTTTTTCAAAGCAATTTCAGCAAGTCAGAAAGGTGACTTTTTTGAAAAGCTAAATCAGTGTTAAGAGATCATTTTAGTCCCCAATGGACACAGCAAAATAAATCCCTTCAAAGGAGCAGATCTAACCAGAGGGAAAACTAAATATCTTAATGATATTTAAGTTATTCTTCCCTCCAACCCAAATCAATAATGTGATTAGTGTACACTGGTAAAAATGATGAGTTATAGGTCTGGATAGCCTATTTGTTATTCATTCAATATAATTGGATTCGTGAGTATTTGCTGTAATTATAACATGAATTTTTGTTCATGAATTTGCTTAGTGTAGTTTTAAGGATTTCCACTTGGTGGAGCTTTATGATTGAATTTTTAATATATAAAATTCTAAATAATTGTGATTCAGACTTATTAACTTTTCTGGTGTAATGAAACAAAATAAATTTGAGAAAATGAAATGAAGAGTAAATTTTAGGTGTTTATTGTTCCCTTTCACTTGAATCTTGGATCAAACAATGATGTTTTTTTACAAGGTATTATTATGCTACTTGAGACATCATTTAATATGATTAATTTTAATAATTTGAAAACAGGATGGCATAATAGCTACAATAGGTACTGATATGTGTATTCTGTTCACAAGTTAATGCTTTCCCTCTCTAAATATGTGTATAGGTACACATATATATAAAAAAACCTCTGTCATTCTTAGTTAAACTAGTGAAATAGTGTAAAATTATCTTTTATTCTTCCTGTATAGAGGTTTATTGAATTCTTAATACTGGATCCTAAAGAATTTTAGAAATTAATTTCTCAGAATAAAATGTCAGAAAAGATGGAAGACTTTTCACTAGGATGTAAGGAGGCACAAAGTGTAAAATTTCTGTCCCTAGAAGGACTCAAAACTAGACTGGACAAGCCAGAGGACTGGATTGTGTCTTTTTGAGACCCCTTTTAACCTAAATTACTCTGTGATCCTGTAAAGGAAACTTTTACCTGGGAATTGTGATAACAGACACACGGCCACTCACTTGACGGCCTCGGTTTTTGGGGTGATTGATTTGTTAAGTGGAAGATTTTGAAAAAAAGCACCATTTCGATAGCACTGAGAAAGAATGGGTAATTTAGTTTATAAATGAGGAGAGGCTGTCTCCTGGGAGCAATTAATATTCAGTATGTGATAGCATTGCTTTACCCATCATCAAAATATATCTGCATAAAATGTAGCAACATTTCAACAGTCATGGCAGGTAATGAACAAGGCCCTCCACACATTTTTGCAACCTACATGAGAATTGCTGTGGGAGATTTCAGTTCCCCCTTATATATATTATAGGTAATTTGAAGAGAATGTTCCTGCTTACATCTTCCCACCCCAGGCTTCCCATCAATTTTCCCCATTTTCTGAGAGATTCTTCCACTCTTAGTGCTACAGATTCAGTCTAGTCTCTCATTCCCCAGACTTCTGAGTTGTTACCTTGTATTCTCTGAATTGATTATTATTTTTCTCACATAGTGGTATGGATTATTTTTAATATCTGCAGTATAAACTTAAAAAAAATTCCCTTTGACTTACCAGCAAAAGGACAACGGAAAATTTAATGCTCTGTAATACTTAGCTATAAATCTGACTAGTTATTCTCTTTGTTTGTTTTACTTTTCCCTATTTGTCTCTACAATGGTCAAAATGTATATATACATATATATATGTGTTTATATATATATATATACATATATATATATATACATATATATATATATACATATATATATATATACATATATATATATATACATATATATATATATACATATATATATAAACCCAAGAATTTAAATTAAAAACCCAAACAAACAAGCAAACCCACCAAACAATCACTCCCCCACAAAACCCCAAACCAAACAGAAATAAACAAGTTTGGGTTGTTCTTGTCTTAATCTTTAAAAATTAAGAATTGCTGTTTCCAAATATTCTTGGCTTTAAAATCTGCAGTAATATATCGGGGAAGAGGGATAACAATTGTAATGCATATTCCTGCTGTAAAATAATAATAATAATAATAATTTCCCGTTGTGTGATAGAGAAATGTATGCAGCAGGTAGCCGACCCCCCCGACTGTGAGCGGGCAGGGAGATGCCTCGGCAGGTGGGGAGAGCCGGGATGCCCGAGAGCCGCTGCCTGAGGCTCGCAGGGCGGTGGAGCAAAGCGGGAAGGAAACCAGGTCACCCCGGCTGGGGCTCGTGTGGGAGAGAAATCCCTGCGGGTGCCTCGGGCGGAGCAGCCGCGCTCCAGCGCCGGGCACCGCGCCGCTGCCCGGACCTCTCCAGGTGCCCCCAGTGCAAAGCAGATTCAACTCTGCTCTGCCTTCCCCCCCATCTGCTCCTTCCTTGCGGTTTTTCCTTTTTTTAATTTTTTTTTTTTTAAATAAGGATGGATTTTTAAAACGTTCCTAATGCATCTTTAATTTTTTCCTGTTATCCTGCCTTCCAACTTTACCAGTCCAGAATGCAGGAAAAGGAAAAAAAGTGTAAGTGGAATAGCTGACAAAAAGGATCCTGAAGAAAATATTTAGAGGAAAATATTTAAAGGATCCTGAAGAAAATATTTAAAGGATCCTGAAGAAAATATTTAGGAATATTATTTGAAGCCAAACTTCTTTTTATTAAACATCTGTAGGACCGCCATGTGGACATTGATGTGCTATTATGTATTTCTGTGTAGTTTAAGATGCAGATAAATAATTTACAAATGTTGTAATTAAAAGCCATTGCTAGGGTGATCTGTGGGAGACAGAAAGACCTTTCTAATCTTTGCTCTCCTCTTGCTTCTGAACTGCTTTGAAGATCACAAGTGTGATTCTTCCCCAGGCACTGTTAACACAGCTCAGGTACAGGCAGTTTTGCTGAGTGCATAAATAGGGATTGGTTTGTCCGAAATTTCTAATATTTTAGAAATAATTACAGGTATCGAGTCCTGTTCAAGGGACAAAAATCTACTATCACTCAATGTATCATGCTGCCTAGTTTTCCAAAAACTTTTAAAATCTTCAGCTGCTGACCTGTGAACTAAGAATCACTGAGGAAGGTGGTGTTTGCAAAGAGGTGTTTCTTCTTAGCTGTTCTGTTTTTCATGCTGGTGTTGAACTACCAGCATTTTTCCTTATGAAAGCTGAGCAGAATCTCCACATTCTGGAGTTCCACCTTCTGTGATGCCCTAAGTCGTAATCCAGCTAAATTTTCCAGTCAGGACAAATGAAAAACAGTTCAAGCATGATCAGAGAAGTAACCACACACAGATTGTTTTGAGTATCTGTTTAACACACCGTGAGCAGTCTCTCCTTGAAGAACTGGGGAACTACTGCCTCCTGCTGATTTCCCTGGCTCCAAATTCGAGCCCTGAGAGAGTTTCATGTAGCATTACTCTTGCCTCTTCATTATTGGTGTGTAAGTGCCAGAACGGCCATTTTGACAGCGTCTGGATTCATCTGGATGCAATATGTAACTTTAAAGTGGGATCTTGGCAGGAAGAACTGACCAGATGAAATGTGCATCCTTACCTCGTGCAGGCTTTTGTGCCCAGTGCACAACATGTTGAATTTAGCACCAGTGCTGTCATTAACCTGGGGAGGTAAATGCTGAAGAGATGATGCAGGAAAGAAGTGTAGTGGATGATTTTAAGTGGTTGTACAAGAAGTCTGTGAAGCTGGAGCCAAGTTAGAGCACAGGATCCATTCTCCTTCCTGGAAATGCTTTGTGAACACTTGTGTGGGTTCAAAGGTGAAGTGCCCCATGCAAGGGGCTCAGTGTGGTGTTTGAGATCTGGTCTTTCTGCTGAGATCTGCATCAGTTGGTCAGTCATGAAGAAGTAATTCCATGTGTGAGTGGAGCAGCACTGCCAGTCTTGAATATATGAAAACTCTTAGATTTGGGGTTTCATCAAAATCATTAGACTCACATGAAGTTATAAAAATATCATCACTTTTTTCTATTTTGGATTTAACATTTCCTGTTGTGTAGGCTTTTGTTATGTGTCTAAGATTCAAAGATAAGTCTTCATGATCTATACATCTCTTCTGGTCTTGACAGGAATAGAGTTAATTTTCATCATAGAGGCTGGTTTGGGGTTGTATTTTGGATTTGTGTTGGAAATAGTTCTGATAATACTGGGGATTTTTTGTATTGCTGAGCAGAGTTTACACAAAGTCAAGCCTTTTCTGCCTCTTACCCACCCCACCAGCGAGGGGATGGGGGAGCACAAGGAATTAGGAGGGAGCACAGCCAGGACTGCTGACCCCAACCCACCCAGGGATATTCCAGACCTTCTGGCCTCATGCTCAGCATATGAAGTGGGGGGAAGAAGAAGGAAGTGTGCATGGGAGAAATTCAGAGTAATGGCATTTGTCTTCCCAAGTCATCCTTATGTGTGATGGAGCCTTGGTTTTCTGGGAATGATTGAACACCTGCCTGCCCCTGGGAAATGGCAAACGAGTAAATTTCCTTGTGGGTGTGGCTTTGCTTTACCTCTAAAACTGTGTTTATCTCAACCCTTGAGTTTTCTCATTTTCTATTTTAATTCTCTCCCCAGCCCACCAAGGGGGCAGTCAGCAGGTGGCTCGCTGGGGTTTGGTTGTTGGCTGAAGAAAAAACCACACAACACTCTGAGTGTATGAAAATGAAGGTGATGGGTCTGTCTTTGCCTCTGCTCCATGACTTATCCTACTGCTTTTCTCAGTCCTACAACCTTCCCCATTCCTTTTTGATGTTTTTTGGGTTTTTTCTTTTGCAATTCCGACTTCTTTGTGGATGGGAAATAGTTGGGATGTTGCATTTTGCCTGTACTTGTGCCTTGTCAGTGCAGTCCTTGGTCAGATGACAAAGGGGGAGTGCTGGTGCAGCTGCTACCTGCACTTGGTGTGAAACTGCATAAATAAAATTACTGCCTTGTTTTTATATTGTTTTCCTGCACAGTGGAATCTCGACTTTTCTTTAATTTCCTAGTTTGTTTCATGCATAACTCTTTGCTTGTTTTACTGTTTATATTACTCTTATCAGCCAGTTAGGGAAGGAGTCAGAATCTGTGATTTTTACTGACATTCTGTTGATATCAGCTGCAGCTAATGAGCTCCCAAAGATTTAATGAAAAATATGCACTATGAAAGGTGGAATTGGTTATTAAGCATTGCAGAAATTAACAGAATCCATATAATAAATCAGCATTTCTTTCATAAAATACCCTAATGTTTTGGACAGTATTTTCTTTCTCATGTTACTGCAGTTTCACTTTTTATCAAATGCAGAACTTAGAGAAGTGACCAAAAGCAGTTTCATCTGCATAAGCTTCTCCAAACTCAGAAGTGTATTTGAAGGCTTCATAACTTAATATAAATTCCCAGTTCATATACAATCTGAGAATAACAAATTTTAATACTTACAGTAAGTTAGCATAGATCCATAGAGGAAGTTGAGGGAGAAATTATCAGATGCTAACGAGCTATTAAAACTCTTCTCTGTGAGCTTTTTGTTGAAAAAAATATAGTTTGCATTTTAATTCAGTTGTACCTGAGCAGAGAATGCAGTCTGGAGACATTACAAATGTTTTTTTTTAAATGCAATTTGCTTTCAATTGGTGCATCTTGCTTCTTAAGAAATGACTCATTCTGAGTTTTGGCTTGCTCATTTTATTGGAGACTGCATAAAATGTGTGACCATTTCAAACTTTAAGAAGCAATGGAGAAAGAGGACACAGGCTGTCTGTCAGAAGGGCTTTCCCAGGCTTCTACCCCAGGAAAACACATTTCCTGCTGCTTTGAGTGGATCTGCAGGAGACAGAAGCTGGGTGATGGCAGAGCAGGGCAGCAATGCAGGTGTCACCCCTGACTTCCAATTTGCACAAACACTTCCCAACATCCCATGGAGCAGCAATGATTTTGATAACATTGCTTTGGCATTCAACAATTTCAGCTCAAGTCACTGTTAACCACTCAGCAAAAAAGATAATTGGTCTATGTTTGAGATTTCTAGATTCATGTTTTAAAATGAGAAATTTCTCCAAAGCTTCTTCAGTGCTTTGTTATCACCAGGTCTGGTGGCTGCCCCATCTACCCAGGTGTTTGCAGACAGGAATGCAATAAATATAAACTAATGAAGCATCTCTGAGGTCAGGGAGAAGTATTACCTGATTTAGAGCTAAGAAAAGTCATAGGAGAGCTAGATTCTAATTTGTGCTAATGTAGTCAGTCTCTGAAAGAATTGGGAAATTTTTATCTGCTGACTTGCAGTTTTCTGCTTTAGCAAGAGATTTTCTTTCTCATTTATGGTTTTTTTCCCCCTTTCTGCCTTTTATTTCATACCTGTTTCATGTGCATACAGGACATTACAAGGTTGTGTTGCAATTTCATAATTATGTCAAATTAAATATAATATACCATNAATTGATACCTAAAAATGCAATGATCTACTCATGCTTGTATTTGAACCAATTTGAACCTACTCATTTTAAGAGTAAATTTGAAACCCTAGGATTAATAGTTTTAAGATCTTTTTTGTATGCTGGTTACCTTTTTTTTCCTTTCAGCTGCAGTCTCTGTGCATTTCATAACTGAACAAGTAAAATATCTGATGTATAAAACGTAGCATTTTTAACACCATGAATGAACTAATGCTTACCCAGCAGAAAAGCAAGGCATTTGGATACGTAGGAATTTGAGTTAATGATGTAGAAATTGGATATATGCACTGCCTGAAAGTCAGGCTAAATGGCATTGGGTCAGGTTTTGTATAGAAACGGAAAGGAAATTAGTTTATTGTACAGATTTTGGAGTATTTTTAACTGTAGTGATTGCATCTCAGAAAGCATCAGTAAAGAATTAAATAAAATAAAAGTCTTTTACATCCTGCTAATGAATATTTTTGTTGCTTGCTTGAGGACTGCTTTAAAATGTTCCACTAAGAACTATGTTCTTATGTTCTTAAGGCCCATATGTTGTCCATTTGTCACTTTTTGGTGTTAAGTGAGAAGTTTTATTAGGATAAACACAAACTAAAAGAGCTACTACATGAGCTGTTGGTGCTGTTAAAGTCATATTCTTTATTGTATATGATACATTACTCTTATTTAGAAGATTGAATGCATTACTGAAATAAGAGTGTGACTTGCTGTGTCTTTGCTAGATACATTTTTTTCCTACTTTCCTTGTCATGTTTTAGTCAGATGATTCTTAATTCCCATGGCTTTTGAATTCCAGGTATGAGAGGTAAAAGTTTTTTCACTTCAGCTTTTTGCTGCTGTTTAATGAAATGTAGATCTGATGTATTGGTGGCAGAACAAATTAATTATTTTTAACAGTGATCAATTTTCTTGGTTTTGTTTTACATGTTTTGGACAAAATACTGTAATTTGTCTCTTAAGGCTAATGCAAGATTTGTTGTTATGATACAAAAATGCAGAAATAGGATATGAGTTTTCTTTAGAAACTATAATACCTTGAGTTGCAAGGTTGCTCAAAGATGTATTATGATGTTACTTTATTGATGTGTTCCAACCTTTATATGTAGTTTAGATTTTGTCTTTATTCTGTCTAGATTCATTACTCACATGTAAAATTGTCCCATGAACAGTGTTTTTCTGGGGATTAGGTCTGTGTAGGGAGTACAAGTGCGTGTCTTGGGAAGAGAAGAAAAATTTATTCAGTTTGGTTTTTGTTTTGTTACTAAATATAAGAGAGATTTTTCCTTCTCCTCTGATGGATTTTATGAGCTCACACTATGTTAGTCTGGAAGGAAATTAACTCCCAGGGTGGTAAAACTGGAGGATATTGTTTTACTGAATATTACAGATGCTCAGATGAGGGAGCTATTGGCCTAGAGACGCACTGGTACTTGAGAAAGCTTGAAAAATATTCTATTTAGAGACTACTCTGCT
The DNA here is from genome assembly GCA_013398075.1 of Notiomystis cincta. NCBI lineage: Eukaryota > Metazoa > Chordata > Aves > Passeriformes > Notiomystidae > Notiomystis > Notiomystis cincta. The sequence goes on from VZRX01003472.1 coordinate 69,383, forward strand.
TATATGTCATTTTCTGTATTTATCTGACCTTTTGCTCATTCTTTATTACGAGGGCAATTTACATAAAATAGGATCTATGCCATTTATGAGTTCATGTGCTCCTGCTGCTTATTCTTCCCTTGAAGTTCTAATCCTTTGTGGCATTTCACCCCAAAGCACTTTACAGTAATTGCTAATTGATATAAAAGGATCACTTCATCCACCCCTGACACGCAGCACCTCGGCAGTGAAACTCAGAAGCTGTTTAACAGCAAGCACTAGGACTACACAACATTTTTAGGAGGGGGAAAAAGCAGCCCATCAACCTGAAAATAGACAGGCTATTTACACAGACAGGAATTAGCTGCAATATCCATTTCAGGACTGCGTTAGGACATCAGAGTTCATATTCCTGAGCTTCAGAAAAGAGACCCTTGGTCACAAGAAGAGCACAGAATGGCTGCATTACATTTTACCCAGAAACCAACCCCTCTGGGAGTTTATGACTCTTGGAATTCAGTATATTTTCACATAGCTTGTCAACTGGACGAGCAGAGACTTTGAGGGAAGGGTCAAAATCTTGGTTACTGTGGCTCTCGGGGCTGCTTTGAGGTTCCTGGTTAGGATACAGTTGTTACCTCAGCATGTAAAGAGTGAGGGGAATGAATGAATGCCCCTAAGGAAAGGGTTTCACACAGGCTGGGGCTGGGAATGGCAGCCTGAGCTCCAGGAAAATCCTCCAGTATTCCTCAGTGAGTAATGGGTGCTTTCCACAGCTCAGCCTTGCAGTATGGTGATCTTCGTGGCTGCACAGGAACTCCATCCATCCAAGAGGTGCAAAGGTGACTTTTAATTTATTGAAATTATATAGAGATAACATAGAACAAGCCTGGCAAGTTATCAAAAGACCTGCTTGAAAAACTAGGAGAAAACAGCCACGGCAAGTGCAGCAGATTTGCTAAAATGTGGATTAATATCTGAGATTGGTGTAGATGGTGCTACTTGAAATGAGGAGATATCTGTCTTTCATGGTGCACCCCCTGGCTGCTCTCATGGCTGCATGACAGGTTTGATAGCACATTTGCCCCACTTGTTGGATTCAGTATTATTTATGCCTATATTACCTGTATACTCCTGAGTGATTTCATTAATTTGCTGTATAACTATGTAGCAGTCAGTGGCATTTAATTTATTTTACTGATTTATGTCTACCATTTAAAAAAGAAAGCCTGTACAAAGCTTTGAGTGACATGATGGTAATTAAATTTTAAATAACTATAAATTAAAATATAACTGGAAGTTAAAGTTAACTATCAGTTAAAAATAAACTTCACAAGCCAGCAGTCTTTGCTATTCAGAGAGGTGGTAATTTATCAGCAGTCAATCTGCAGTAGCTGATTGGGTCTCAAACTGTACTTGAAACCTATCAAACTGGGTGAGTTTAAAGGGTTTCTACTTACAACTTTCATATCCTCTTGGTCTGAAATTTCCAGAATCCTAGGCATATTTGGGGTCTCTGGTTCTTAAGGATGAGTCCTCTAAATGCACTTCACTAAAAGTAGTAGTCAAGAACACGGAGAAAACTCTTCAAGTAAATTAATAGACATTTATACAATTAATTTATTGAGTTCTGCCAGTGAGTGACTCAGGCACATCCTAGAACATTTGTCACACACTCACAGTGTTTATAATGCTGAAAATTCTTGTTAAAGCAGGAGTCAGCCTGTAAGCCATTTCTTTTAAAAGTGAAAATCTTACCCTGTGCTTGGAAGAAAAGTTATGTGAGACTGCTAGAAAAGCTTTGATTTAGAAATGTTTTCTGAGGCAGCTGAAGACAGCATGGGAACTTTTTCGTATTTTATAAAGGCCTAAAAATAAAGTGAAGGCTTCTTAACCTTTAAGTGAAATTTGATTATTAAATTATTAGGATTCTTTCAAGTTGCTTCTAAATTCTTCTATCCTAAATCTAAGAGAGGAATGTTTCCAGAAAGACAAACATTGCAAATGTGTTAAAAGAGATGTAATGTCAGAAATGGCCATGTCTGTGAAGAGAAAATATCACAGTATCCCTACACTTTTTTCAGGGACCTCAGGATTTCTTTGATTTTTTGCCTATTGGGGATGTACATTGTGGTATTTTTGCTCGTTCATCTTATACAGCACAGCAGGACCTCTACAATCAAATTTAGTGTCCTGGTGTGGTCAGGAAGATGAGACCTCAAGGAAGGAGTCACTTGAATGAAAGCAGATATATCCACCAACTAAAACCAGGAAAGTGCCCTGCTTTAAAGGGAAGGTAGAAACTTAGAGTAGAGAGTAAATGCACTTCATTGTTTGTGGCACTTCCACAAATAGAAAAGCTCAGTGCTCAGAAAACATCAGATTGTACAAAAGTAGGCTGAATTTATGAAGGTTAGTGTTACTTTTTCCTGGTCTGTTTGTTAGGGAGTTACTGCCTGGTAATACCAGTATATTATCAAATATACTCAAGATTTGTGTAGCTTTCTTGCTTTTTTCTCTCAAATTAAAGAATTTGGAGCTGGAGGTGGGATGATGAAAAGTATATGGGTGATGGTGATGTGAGTGCCAAACAATAAAACTGGAGAGCTAGGAGTGATTTTTTTTTTTAAACTTACTTTGCTCATCTTTCTCAGTCACTGTTCAGATTAGAGGAATCCAATGTTTAATTTTCGTCCAGTGCTTAGAAGATATCCAACTACTTTGTTCTTGTCAAATAAACTATTTAATGGTCACCCAGTAATGACATGGAAATATTTCAAATGGGAAACGTTGCTTTTCATGGAATGATAATATCATTTTATGGTAAGTTTGAGTAAAGTGGTGTGGATTGCATGGTGCTTTTGCAAAGATTAGTTTTTGACATGAAACACTTAGTCAGGTTATTCAGTGTGAAATCAATTTTGAGCAATGTAAAAGAGTTTACCTGATGCTGTATCACCTATAAATAATAAAAGAGAGGTGATATTTGCTTTGTTGAAGAAAGGTTTATTCTGTTTTCTTTTGGTTTTAGCTCCCCCGCCCCTTTCCTTTTATTATGTTCTTAAAACAACAATATTTATTTTGAGATTCAGGTTTCTGTTTAGCCAGAAGTCCCATGGGAAAGCTGTGGAGTCCTTCAAACCTCCAGTCTTACAACATCATTGTCCAAAAGAAAAGAAACTCAGATCAGGAAGGCAGGAATTTGCTGAAGAGGATGCTGGTGGGTCTTCCTCCTTTAGAAAATATTCATTTCAGTTCCTTGGGTGACTGAACACTACCACATGCTCATATTTTGAAGATTTACACAAAATACCATAGCTGTATTATATATATTTTTTTATAGTTAACACAGTGAGTTGTGATGGTGCTCTCTGAGTTCTTAAGTATCTGTGGAATATTATGAATTATCACTGACTTCAAAAATTGTGCAAGCTCAGTAGGGACCTAAAATGGTCCAGACTGAAATTCTTTTGTACAAGATTTTTTGAATGGTGTTAACTCACACCAAACATTTTGGGGTAAGTCACTCAACAGAACTTTGAAAACAGCTTTTCTCTGGTGGCTTTTAGACCTTCTGTTTGCATTCTCTCCTGCATGTATAATACACATCCCTTGCACATAGGAGAGATGTTCCTCCTTCCGCTGCGTTATTGACTCACTGAAGTACAGGTGTTTTTTCTTCCAGCATCAGTGGCACACAACAATTAGCTGCAGCATTTTGAAACTTCTTTCAGATACTTCAGTAAAATTTGGGCTTAACCAAGGTAAAGTTGGATTTCCAAATATTTGAAGTGCTCTACTGTTGGAGTTAGATTCAGATGTCACGTTCAGGCCCAAAATATGGGGCATTATTTTCTTGGCATCATGATGATGAGGTTTTTCATAGTTTTTAGGTTTAATTGAAGGCCTTCTGGATGTATTAATTGCTTGAATAATCTGCAGATAGGAGTATGAATTAAAATAATACCACAGAATCATATTTGCCTATCAATAATGCTGCATGGGCTCTTCTTCTGGTTGTGACACAATAGAATTTGGAAATCTTGTATTCTATTTGAGCATTTTGATACTACCTTGTCTTCATAAAAATCATAAATTAGGATGCTTTCCCACAAAATTGTTTCTTGGAATATGTGTTTTCTGAAGCTTCTTCTACAGTTTTTGGTCACTTAGCACCAGTGGTGTCATTCAGGTACACCTGTAGTAGAAGTCAGATTGTGGTAGAGGTTTAGCACTCAATATATTAGTAGACCAGGGAAGAGAAAAAACCCAGTTATGTAAATATTCAGTGAGTGACCTCAAAAATCAGTAACAGGGAATGTCAGCCTGTCAGATTGCATTATCAGAATGAGCTCATCCTTATTAAGTGCAGTTCTACAAATGATGATTCATGTCCCAGGTGCTGTAATGCCACTCACTGGGCCTCAGTAAGAGTTTTCCTTGGTATCTGTTCTAGAAATTAGCTGTCAATGACTATTGCAGAAGCTCCAGGTTATTCACTTCTAGTTACAGCCTCTGTGTGGAGCTTTTGGAACATGGGATTGATTTTTCTTCTCTTTCCCACCTTTTCTTTCCTCCTTTTATTGGTATGTCTAACCTGGAGTGAATCTGAGTCTAAAAGAACTGGGACAACAACATCTAGGAAAAGTAATATTGCTCTTGCTGGCTTCTTTCCTCACACTTGTTGTGTGACTGAGGCAGTTAAGGTAATATATTCCCTTCTGAATATGTAATTAAGTGTCCACTGCTGCTTAGCAGATCTCCAAGTGACAGAGTTCCAAGTCAGCCTTAGATGCCTTGTTCCTTGAGCATGTCCTCAAAGCACCCTCCTCAGCCTTTTAAGGCTTTTAATTTTAGCTACTTTTCATTTGAATTTGGTAGAATTAAGTAGCTGGTCTCCAGAAATCCACACACAGGAATGTCATCCATTTTGCCACGATTTCTTATCTCTGAAAAGTCCATTTCTTACCGGAAGATACACCTAAAGAATTTCTAGCTGATATTTTAAATAAAAATCCATGTATATTTGTCATCTTGTCAAAGCATACCCATTGTGTTTGTCAGTTATCATATTGTAATTGCAGTGTCTGGGTATTAGAAGTTGTCCTTTATTTTTCTTTTTTAGGTAAAGAAATTAACTCTTCATCTTTGATAGTGTGATGAGAGATCAGCTTGAAGCTTCGGTTGCTTTCTCAAACTCATATTTTGCTCACCTTTCATGTTGGTGATACCTCCCTGCCCTGAGGACAGACAGAGCTTCCTTCTCTTGGCAAGTCCTTCCATTAGCTATTCAGTTTGAATTGGTGATTGACCTTAGATTAGCAGTGTTATGTGAGCCTGTGGAAAATATTCCTGGTTTAGCAGTGCTGTCCAAAATATTAACTAAATAAAAGATGTACCTAGAGATGGCAATGACCCCTTTTTCCTCTAGCAGCTGGTAGCATCAGGTGATTGAGGACAGGCAGCTTTTACAGATCATCTTCCAGGTGATCTGCTCCAAAAATGAGATCAAAGGAAAGGAAAGAGCTGCTGGATAATGTTCTGAAGTGCTGCATGTTTTCTCCCTAATCTGACCCACAGATTTCTGCCTCTCTTTATTTAAGTGCACTATGACCCAAAGCCTTTGCAGTTGCTCCTCTTACGATCTTTTTTTATGGACTTTGCCCAGCAATCAGACATGGGGGAATGTATGTTGTGGGTTTTTTAAAAACATACATTAATGCAGTAAATGATAAGCAGTGATAGCACTTCTTCACTTGACTGCAATTTATCATTAAACTTGGATAAGGTTTTAGTAACAGATGAATGACATTACAGATAACTTGAAATCCTCTTTTGACTTGGAAATTGTAAAAATAAAGAAAAATACTTGAAAAGCCAACAAAAACACACACATGAAGCCCAACAAAGCAACAAAACATAAAACCCTTAGCATCATGGGGACACTGAAAGAAAAGGACTTTTCTCACTGCTCTGGAAGCTGCATTATTAATTCAACTTGTGATTGATTTGGGAAAAGGCACAAGGGAGGTTAAGAGGGTTATCCATTTACTTTTACAAATAACTTTTTGCTTGTGTATTATAATCCAGGTAGATAATACCTCCTTGTTAGTCTGGGTAACTCATGTAAGGCAAATTCACCTTACATTTCCTCGTGTAAAGGAAATCTTCACAGGAAAAATACAGTGCATATTGATGTAAGTTATTTGGTAGGCTTTAGGTTTGCATGCATGTTTTATATAGAAGAATCACCTAATTAACTAAACTTTCTGTAATTTTTCAGCATTTGCTCCATCTTTTTAATAGCAACCCTACTTTTCTTGTCATTTTACTATTTTCAGATTTGCAAAGGAAAACAACTTGGAAAGGACTATGCACTCCTGAATGGAATAGCACATTGAATTTTTGTCAGGGAAAAAAAATCTAAGGTCACATATAAATCTGTTAAAGAGATTTATGCCTTAATGTCTTATAAGCAGCTCATGGTTTTAGAGTATATCTGTTATATAAGTGACTGCTTTCTGTGCTTACTTCAATATTTTACGTGCATATAACTTCACAGGGGAATATGAATAATGCTATTGTGTGTCTTTAATGGCTGTCAGATGAATTAGTCTTTCAATTAATAACATATCATTGAGAATGTGAAAATAAATTTAGGCAGGTGTAGTCTGATTAACACAAGTACCACTATAAGTATGTGGTAGGTTGTGAAAATTAGTGCTGCTATGGAAGCAGGCAGAATTCGGACCAAGAAATCTGTTTGTCCTGGATATAACTGCATGGTTCTCATTTAAAGAATATTGATCTTTATGTTGCATTGAAATGAACTTCCTTTTCAGACATCTAAAAGGTCTGATGTCTGAAACTTCTGACTTTTTTTAAAAGTAAACTCTTATTGCTTATTTGTTGATAGTTTTCAGGGAGATGCTGACAAAACCAAAAAAAATGTAAATCCTTCTCCATAAGGATCCTACCCATCCCAAAAGAAAAGTCACATGGTCACAATCAGAATTTTCAATCAAATAGAAAGTTTTCTTCTTCCCTTTTCCTTGCAGTGTTTTAAAACTTATTCTAATTTTATTTTGGGAAATGGAATGTTTAAATCATTCAATACATTTTTCATTTCAGCTTTAGAGGATGATAAATAACAATTTACAAAAAATGTTATGGAGGAAGAAATGAGGCTTAAAAAAAAAAGTTAATCATATCAAGGCAGCTCAGTATGATGAGAGAACAAATGACCAGCCTCCCTTTGGCAAACAAAACTGAATCATAGTAAGGAAATGAGGTTGCCAAGGCAGTGAAAAACAGAGCTGGAAACTTCTCTTCTAAGTCAAGTCACAAGTGGTGAGGCATTCACAGCCTCTGGGAAATGGGGAGTCCATTGCACGTCTCTCTTAATAGACAGGGGCTGCAGCCTCCCAGCCTTTCCTGGCAGAGAAGCCACTGGTGTCTCCTGGACAAAGGACAGACTGTGCCCTCCCTCCCCAGGCTTTCAGCACTCGTGGCTGAGGAGCATGGCATTTTCACTAGCAGTGTGCAGTGCCTGCTTTGGGGTTTCCATCTCTGGGGGTGTTAAACCTGCCCCTGTGTAGGAGTGGCAGCTACTCTGAGTGATGCAGTGCTGAGTACACAAAACACCTGGGCTGGAACTCCATGAAATTAGTAGAATATACCATGTTAGGGACTTGCTCTGTAGTACTTTCTGCTTTCCATCTCTCTGAAGTGTAGATTCTGTAAAAAAGGCCTGCCTTATTTTTGATTTTCACCGTATTCAAGACTCCAACTACTTACTATGATCTTTTCCAGGGCATGAGTGGGTGAATGAGGGCTCTGCTCTTGACTGCACCACTGACCTTGAGGACGGGGTGACTGCAGCAAGTTGCTGTCTCAGCTTCCTTGCTTGCAGGACAGGACTGAAAAATGATAGTTTTATAAAAATTACAAGATCATTAATAAATAAAAACTGCTGGGTAAATATTTGGTAGCCAGTCATTTGCTTATCATTTGACTTTGTAAATTTTTTACAGAGTTAGAGAGGTAGGAGAGAAGAGATTGTTTAGATGTTATACTCAAGAGGAAACAATTTCTTTCAGAACTCAGATGACCCAGCACTGCAAAAAAAATATCTCTTGATACATGTGCCAACCTTTTTAGAACTGTACAAGTTATTTTTGTATTAAACACCTCTTTGAAACTCTCAGTGAGGTCTGTAAGGAAAAGAATTCCCCAAAGTTATCCTTGGAGCAGTTCTAATCCTCTAATACCTCTTCTTTTGCTGTGACTCCTGCTTTTGTGGATGGGGACACTGCCAAGCTCTGTAGGGAAAAGAATTCCCCAAAGTTATCCTTGGAGCAGTTCTAATCCTCTAACACCTCTTTTTTTTTGCTGTGACTCCTGCTTTTGTGGATGGGGACACTGCCAAGCTCTGTCCTGTGGCTGGCCCTGCCTCCACTTCTCTAGGAGCTGCAAATGCATTGCCAAAGTTCACAGAGGAGTCCTCAGCTGGGTTTAGTAGGTATTTTCACTTGATCCCCTTTCTTTGCAGGGCTGCCTTCCTGGATCCTCTCTCAACAAGTGAATTTCATGCTGGAGACAGAAGGAAATTGCTTTTTGGACACCACTGAAGTGTACCAGCCCTCATTTCCCGACTTTTCTCACTGCTGCCTTTGATGGTGACAGAACACCCATGGTCACTGCTGCTCTGACTGTGTTGCTTTCTGAAGGTAAGGCTGGACATTCACTGTGGCAATGGCAGCAGTGCTGGAAAAGGTTAATGTGTAGGGACAGACTGCCAGGAAGCAGGGAGAGAGCAGTGCTTAACTAAAGCTGTTAAATGCCTCTCTGGATTTGTGTGCAGAATTGTGACTTATTGCTGCTCAACCTGCTTCACTCACAATCACCTGAACTAGCAAAGGCCTCGTGCTGAAACTCATTATTGGAATAAATAAGGCTGACTTCAAATGGAATGGACTAGAGAGCTGGTCCTAGGAGCAGGTGTGCTGGCTGACCTGAGGGGTGGCTCCCTCTCACCCTCCCCTCCCCAGAGGCAGAGAGAAGTGTTTAGGTGTGCTTAACCTTTCCTGCCACAGCTACTTCTGGAAAAAGGTGTTAGGGAAAGGTTAGATGCTGGAGATAACATTGGCAAGCCTGGACTGTCCACTAGGACACCTGCTGTTGGAGCTGAGCTCATCAGCACCAGGGGGGAATACTCCAGCCAGAAGGTGAGTTAATAAGGAAAAGGGGCCCAAAAAGAAGTCTATCATTGTAACACAGCTCTAGGAGTTAAATAGGTTTGACTGAAATAATTTTCTTAATTATGACTCAATTTCATTTTTAGGATGAAAAATGAAAAACTTTAAATGCACGAAATATAAAACGCTAATATTGAAGACAACATTTTTTTGTTCTCAACACTTGGTAATATTTTATGCTTCCTCTTGCTGCTGGAACATCACAGCATGTGTTTTGTTATGCTTCTTGCTGTAAAAATTCATTAGTAGTTTAATTTTCTTTCATCCTCATACTTTTAAAAATTATTTTATGTGGGCTGAATATGTCTATATTGGTTAAAATAAGTGTGTTCCTAAGCACTAAAGGAAGGCATGTCCAACATGACCCTGAATGCCTATAACTTGTAGGCAGAAACTGTGACAATATATATTGCCTGAGGAGACAGTCTCGTTAACAATTTTTTTCTTTCTTGCAAATAGATAAAATTTTTGGAAATCCAATTAGATTTGATGCTTTTTTCCCTTTCCAATTAATCTTGTAACTGATATAAACCAAAATGAATCATGACTTTCTCAAACCCCCACACTTTTATAAAGTTAAAATAGGCTTCAAGAGCAAATTAGCGCAGTGCAAAAATTAATACATGCGAAGCAATGTAAGCACATGGCACTTTTAATTTTTCAACGGCCTGGGGGTACTGTTATCTGGTCTTTTCTGGGAAATCACTCATCATGTTGCTATCGGGGAAAGAGAGAGCTGCAGCCCCCTTTCTGGGAGCAATCCAGTGCAGTATGGATATTAATTAAATTTATTAAACAAATAACACAGCGACTCAGGGAAGCAGGGGTCCATCTGCCAGCTCTGTAGATTGATCTCTGCAGAGACGCGAGTTGAATGGTAGTTAAAGCTAAGTTGCAGAGCTCAGCAGATGGGCTCTTGTCTCTAGTGGGGGGAGATTTGGTGGCGGTCCAACAGCTTTTTTCCCCCTCCAGGTTTTTGTTCCTTGCAACTGTGGCTGAAGAAGCACTTCTCTGCCTTTTCTCAGCCTTGCCCCCCCCTTTTGTTTATCTGAGCAATGTTTAAGTCTGAGTGATTTGTTAGAGAGGCAAGTCCCGGCTGATCTCATTTTGTGTATGTGATGTAAACCTCAAGCAGAAAATAATTAGGAAAATGTAATCCCATTGACTTTACACCCCACTTGTGTACACTGCTACATCTCTGCCTGGTGCCTTGGAAAAAGAAAAGTCTAGTAATAGCACTGCACTTACTATTCAAAATCACTACCCATCATGAATAAATTGTTACAAAATCCTTTGCTGGAAGGCTGTGTACACAGTATGAAATTATTTCTGCCTGTAGATCTAGGCTGTGGTGGTATTCTTTTGATTTTATTTTATTTTATTTCTTCCTGTTGTGTTCTCTGGTTCTTGAAAATATGTATCTTTTGAATGAATCCCTCTGCAATCTTCCTGTAAACTGATACGAAGAAAATACTGATCTAATGAATAGTTTGTTTTATGTGGGCTACCTAAAACCTATAGTGTTGTCTACTGTGGATTTAAAGCCCTTGTAATTAATTATGCAATTAAGCTCTTTATTTATTATATATTTGCAGGTGGGTAGGTCTTTAATCAAGTCTTGAGAGTGATGGGTAATATCTGCTGTTGGAGACCAGTCATAATGCCACTTACATCCTTGGCAGAAGTCCCACAGACTGTAGTGGGAGCAAGACTGCCCTTAATGCTGCAGGGAATCCTGCTGGCTGTGGTTCAGAAAGCCTTCTGAGAAGGTTTTGTAATATCTAATCAGAGTTTGACTATTCCTCAGTGAGTGCTTGCAATGGGAAAATCATGGCCATACAAAAGTCACTGTTCTCTGACTGCTAGCAATAATAAAGAGATGATGAGCTACATGAGAGGGTTCTGCTGTGGGTCACAAAAAGATTGCATTTATCTTTCCTGGATGAGGGGGAAAGTAGGCAAAATGGCTTCTGAACTTGGTGGGAACTTTGACTAAAACAAGGCCTATGGGATTTGGCTCTAATAATGTATGCTTTGCAGAGAAAACAATGGAGAAATCTTCTCTGGATGGTAGTTTATGCTTTATTATTATTATTATTATTATTATTATTATTAATATTAATTATTATTTATTATTATTATTTTCTTGGATCAGTCTTGGTTGGAAGAAAAATATTGGTGTTTAACTTCAGACATGAATATTACACAGGCTTTATCCAGAGAAAAAAATTAGTTTCCCTTCTGTCAGTTTGCTGTGTTTTGCTATGGGTATGTTTTCACTTTTAGACCACACTGACATTATTAACATGAATGTTTCTGTTATTCTGGTAAAGACCAGAATTAGTTGGTTTTTCAGTAGTGCTCTGCCAACAGTATTCTGAACTATAGAAAAGACATCAGTGTTCTCATGGTATTTTAAACTGACCCAATTTGTATAGAGGGGAATATATTATTTTCTGAGCAGTTCTTGTTACTGATTTTTAATAGGTGATCTGGTAATTTATTTATCTGTCTGGCTTGTTGGAATTGAGACTCCCCAGGGTTATGCAGCCTGTATCTGATTTTAGACTTTTGACCACAATCTATATGTTGTTTTCTACCAGGGCTAATTTCACTCTCTAATTTGTGTAGCTATCCTATTACTTAAGACTGCCTGTTGTTCATTAAAGAGTTGTTGTTGGGGGGGTAATTTTTTGGAAGCACATCTTGTGTTTAATTGGAGTTACTCTTAGAATAAGACAGTGATCTCAGTGCATTATGTAGGATAGAAATAAAAAGATTGAAATTATATGAATTCCCACAAACTGGAAGGGAAGGGGCACTTTAAGGGAGATGCTCAAATTGTTTGCTGTGCTTAACAACGTTGCTTAAAATCCTGTGTCTTTGAAATGAGTCTTGCACGTTTGAGGACCAACAGAGGGGTACAGAGTACGGGCTGTGGTAAATGAATTAAATTTGCCTATGCTATTACATTTACTAGGGATGCTTGACTACAGTACTCTTAAATGAATGAAGCCTCCACCATATTTCTGAGCCTTCTCTGACAGAGACCAAAGTACCAGCTACACGTTTCATTTTGCTCTCAAACAGTATCACTGTGGTGCTGTTAATTTGGATGGAGCTGTAGAGGTAGAAGCAAAGAATCCTCTGAAAGTAATCAGGAGTTTTGCTTCTATATAAGGGATGTACCATATGGAATACCATAGGGACAATGCTTGTGATTTTGTCCCTCAGGCTTAGTTATTTCTAGATTCTCTCATGCTTCCATTTCTGCATTACTTCCTTCCCACCATGAATCCTGTGTATTTACCTCAAGGAAGGCAAATACCCTCTACTAGTTAGAGGCTTTCCTAGGAATACCTCAGTGTGTCCTAAAAAACCTGTAATAATGTGAAAATTTATAGCACCAAGACACTGCAACAGTAAATACAATAGCACAAGAAGTTGGCAAACACAGATGTGGTACCATTTCTGCTTTTAAAGCTTTACCTGGACACAGCTGGTTTGCAGTGGAAAGTGAGTGTATGGATTTGCTACAGTTCTCTCTTTGTCCTCTCTGAACCACTATTGATTCATTTATGTAATTACCAGTAAATGTGGGAGAAATTGAGGAACTCTTGAGCCTGGAAGTAGCCTAGACATGTCTTGTAAAATATATTAAGAATGATGATTTTTGCATTAATGTGAATAGTCTCTAATAACATGATGTATCTTTAAAGAGGGCTTTGGCTTTATAATGCCAAGTGAAGTACACTTAGCTCTTTAATAGCACTTTCCAGTTGCAGGCTTTTAATGTTGACAGCTATATTTAGTACATTTGATATTCCATAGGGTGTTCTTAGAAGAAATGAACACATCAGATGGAACAAACCCACTCTCCATGTTCAATTAGCAACAATACTGCTCAGTGAAGGTTAGAACAGATAGGTTCTTCAATGTTACTGGGAATATGTGTATCAGTGCTTGGGGACAACAGATCATTCTACTTAACTTTGAACTATCTGACTTTTACTAGTAGCTGTCTTTTAATATTAATAGGACATTCCATTTTGGCTTTGTATATTTCAGAAAAGATAAAGAATTTCAGTCTTTAACTTGGAACTCATTTCACTAGACTAGTGAAGGTATTAGATATATAATTGTTCTAGCAGATTAATTACCCAGTATGAGGCTTAAGTCTATTCAAGTAATTAATATTTTAGTGTAGGTATTATCATTTTGGAAAGGTATGCAGCTAATATATAAACAAAGACTTGGGAAAAAACATGTGGGTCTTGGCAGACATTTCTTTGGAAATCACTTGTACTCTTAATTGTTCCCAGTATCACAACACTGGGTTTCCACTAGATAAACTTGACAAAACAACTAATTGATACCTATTTGGATTTGCATGCCTGCAGTGGCATTTATCAGAACTCTAATGCTTTTTTGTGTGTTTTTGTTCATTCTTGGAGTTTCAGTTTCTCTTTTCAGGCCACTTTGGTCTGTCAGAAACACGTGAGGTTGCCCGAGACAAGGATTTAACACCTGGGGAGCGCTCTCAGCTGAACATTTAATACCTCAGGGACTGCTCACAGCTATGCAGCGAGCCCCTTTGTGCTCTGAGGCAGGGCTGAAGCTCCCATGGGCTGCTGCAAGTTGCCTGTTTTTCCTGGCAGCTCGCAGTGCAGCCCTCCTCAGGTCCTCTGTGGACTGCCAGGCTGTGCTCTGCAGCTCCGAGGCTCCCAAAGCACAGCTTCAAGGGTAAGGTCGTTCCCAGTGCTCCCCTGCCTTTCCACTAGTCCAATGTCTCTGTGAAAACATTCCATCTCTGCAACAAATAGATGTAAAATAAACCTTTACTCTCTCTCACTTCAGCAAGGCGCACTGTAAGGATTTTGACACATTTAGAAGTTAACAAAGAAAATAAAATACAAAGAATTTGAAATGTGACTATCTGAAGTTTGACTATTTCCAGAAAATGCCACTTAGTCTTCAGTCTTTTAGTATGATGCACAGCTTGGAAAGAAGATGAGAAATGGGGTTTGATCCAGTTCCATGTAGCCACCTTATATTCTGTGACCAGTCAGATCAGTTCTGGTTGTGCTGGGTGTGCTGAGTTTGGCTCCTGTACAGTGCAAATGCAATCCTAATTACTCATGATGCCTCACTGTTAGTTTATTGTCCTCTAGTCTATTGGAAGTGGCTGTGGCATCCATGGAGAATGATAGCTAAGATTGTGTTGGCATCCTGAATCTAAAGTAATCCTGCCCAGCTCAGTCTTTACCCCATTTAACCAACTCTGTGGATGCACCTTTGGCCAAGAACACTTGACCAAAGCAGCTGTGACCTGCTCAGCACATTTTCCTTAGCCTTCCCTTGGTTCAGCTTCACCTGGTCTGAGCTACTCATGCAAGCTGTAATGTGTACAAGTAGTGGCTTTCTATCTGGCAAAGCCTATTTAGGGCTTTGTGCCATTTTTATTGTCCTGATGCTTCACCCTGTTGAGCCTGGGTTTTTAGTTTCAATGAGAACATCTCTATCCTCACATTTTCACAGTTTGGGGGAGCAGTACTTGGTTATGTGTCAGGTAATGTAGGGTCATTTCATTAACTGTGTCCTTGAGGATGCAAAGGAGGTGTCTTTTCCTGAAAAATATTCTGGTTTGGGACAGGCATCAGTTTTGTAATCCTTATGTCAAATTCACCATTCTCAAGTTCTGGGATCTTATCAGTCTCTGCAATTTCAGCAACCAATGCATTGTACTTTCAGGGTGCAATACACAGAGGCTGCTGATTTTTGGGTGTAGAGTGAGAAGACCACAACCAACACTAACGTAGCATTTGCACAAATTGTTAAAACCAGCAAAAGTCTGTTTTTCACGTCCTGATCCTTTCCAGGCAGTCACTGGTAAGTTGGTATTCTCTGAAGTGTCCAGAGAGCAAAGAAGTTGAAAAAACAAGAACAGCATGGTGGTGGCTGGGACTGTTCTCTCTCTGTTTGTGTCAATGGTGATGAAACAGTGGACAAGATATCAGTGAGGTCCTTTTGGATTTCTAGTATTTTAATTTATATATTCAGTGTCTAGAATGTACACAGCATTGTCATCCCCAGCCTGTCAGGTAGTTCTATTTGCTCTGTATTCTCACACAAATTTTCTCTGTGTGTGTACAAATATACAGATATTTACATGTATATATATGTGCCACCTATGTTTTTACACAAATATATACATGTGAATATATGTGTATAAATATATATTTACCAAGATATATGTACACACAGAGACTTGATTTTATATGTGATTTGGGTGGGAGTAGAGATCAAATTTGGATGTCTTGGTGTCCAAAAACACCTTCAGGACTGAAGATGTAGAAAGAGTGATGGAAACCAACAGATTGGTGGAGAACAGTTCCCCACAAAATGTATGTATTTATTTACTTAAATTAGACATTTTTCTGTTAGGTATTAGGGGAAGGGGAAGGATTTTGAAAGAATAGTCACACAGCTGTAGTTGATAATAGTTTTATTTATTCAATAATCTTTTATCCCCAAGCCCCTTAATTTTACTGTAACTTGTTCAGTGTCTCATACAGACCAAATAAACTATCTTAGAAAGACCAAGACTTACTTAGGCTGATAAAGATCATGATTTTGAATTCTTTTAAAATCACTTTTCCCACTTCCTTTTTGTGGCTTTGTGCTCATTTTTATTGCATGTGCTGACTGGCTGATTACTTCCTACCCAGTGCAGGGCTCTTCCCCTGCCTGTAAGTGACTGGACTGCAGTGTACACTGTGAAGTTGCTAAAGTCATTAGGGTTGTGTCCCTGTAGGCCAAACTACCACTCTTCTACTTCTGGAACGAGATCTTCAGCCCAAATTTTTTTTTTCCTCTTATTTTCTTCACTTAACAGGGCATTACCTTCAGGGAAAAATCCATCTGCCACAATTTTTGTATGATTTTCATACATCATTCAGTTTAAGAAAATGGGAAATGTTACAGTAGTTGTTTCTGAGATGCAGACATGCAGACCCTTTTCTGAGCACAGTCTATGTGTTGCCCAACTTTTTTTGAGAAATATAAATGCTGTAAAGTGAATAATTCAAACCAGATTTGCATGTTAATCTGTTTTTAAATTAGTTTTTTTTTTCATGTCGTAGATCTATGCGTAATTCTCTGGAGGTTTCAAGCAAGACTGAACTGGGTCAGATTGGCTTGTATATTTTCTCTAAATAGGATGGAAATAAAACCTAGTAGTGGATTGGTGATATTAATCATATGACTGCTGAACTGGAGCCATTATTGGGCTCTTGAAGGCCTGTAAATTAATTTATAGATTTCTATAGGATCAGCCATGCCAGGGTACCCACTTAAAGGCATTTATGTACAGTATTTAAGTCCTTCACAGCCTCTTTTGCATTATGAAAGGTATGTAGCATTTGTATCCATGTACATGGAGAACAGTGGGAAAATACATCTTAAAAAAAAATTAAAATTCAGCCATGCATTTGAGGACCTGGAATATCTTTATGCCTAAACTTTATTTTTCTTCCCACTGCCTACAGTAGTATATCTGAGCCCATACATTTTCTGTGTTAACTAAGTTTAAGCAAGATGTTTAACACCATGCAGCTTTATCTAACTTAAAGCCTGGGATACTTGGAGGATTGCTGCCAAGTTCCTCAAATTGTCCGTGCAGAGAAGTTTTTAAGCCTTAATATTCAAAGTAAGTGTAAATTATTTAAGTTTGTCATCATGACAATTGATCAGCTTCTATCTGGCTGTGAAACTCAATCAAAATGGATTGGGTAAAACTGAATTGAAGGTTTATTTATGTGATTGGGAGTTGACTTTCAGGAATATTAAGGCTGAATTTTTCTTGGCAAAAGGAATACTTCATATAAGAAACTTTTCTGCTTTGGTTTTGTGTTTTGAGTCACTGCAGTGTGATTAACACAATGCTCAGTTAAATCTACATAAGTACATCTTTCTTTTCTGTTTATGACAGAATAATGGTTAATTATCACCTATCAAAAAGATGAATACTTTTTCATTAAATTCAATAAAACATTTTTTAAATGTACTATTTCAACTTGTGAATAAATTTATCAAAACAAATGTGTATTTTCAGCTTCCTTTTTCTTGCTGGATTTCTGTTTGTAAAAGTGGAACATAATTCTCTCAGGAGGGCAGAAAGCAAAGCCATGGATCTGTTTTCCAGCCTCTATTTCTAGCTTCTTGAGGGCTGCAGTTTTTACCTCTAATGGAATGAAAAAGATCAAACTGTGCTAGCATGCAGTGCTACAGCCCAACTGCTTCTACCAGCTTGTCTTTTTAGCTACTTTTTATTAAGTAGCCCCATTGCCCTTGCAGCACTTGTCTATCAAAGCTGCCTACTACTCTTCAGACACATGCAGCTTTTCTTTCTTTAGTGCAGTGATGTGTCCACATGGGTGGACATTAGTGTGTATGTAGCCTGTAAGATGGATGCAAATTTCTTTAAAATTATTATGGTAAATATGCTAATTTTTAAATATTGCCTCTTTTAAAATCCCACCTGGAGTCCAAATCTATTTTAAATGCTAAAGAATGAAATGAAAGTTCTCTCTCTTGATTACCTGTGCATTCTGTACAGAAAAAAACCCAATGAGGAAACTACGGGCATTGGAGTTACCATGGAAGACGAGGGACTGATCTAGAGTTGAACTCCTTCAAACTCTGGGGACATTTGGATCTAAACTCAATCTCTTCTCCCCTCAAATCTTGTAAACTGCCTCTCACCCCTCAATTTAGTTGGATTTAGTGAATATAAATAGCCTTTACCTATCTGAAATTTCTCCAGTATAGGGGAAGCTTTCAATTTTATTTGCCAGAGCCCAGGCTTTAACTTACATCTATACTGATGACCTGGTTTGTCTGATTTGGGAGGGAGGTGGGGGGTTGTTTGTTTGTTTTTTAACCTGCATCCAAGTGCCCTGTGCTCACCTCCGAGGGTACAGAGCATTCACAAAAGGTAGATGTGCCAGACAAAGGAATTTCTGCCCTGAAGCATGTCAGCCTGACAGAGGCATGAGCAGTGGCACAGAACAATTGCAGCACGGCCAACAGGCACTGCATCTGGAGTGCTTCGTGGAGCAGATGTGGTTCTCAGGTTTATTGTTTGTTTGTTTGTTTGTTTGTTTGTTTGGATGAGGCTTTCTGCTTTTAATAAAGGAGCAGGAGAAGGAAGTTGAGACACTGGCTGTCACTACATGCTTAAACTGTCTGGAATCAGAGGTTGTATGGGACACAGGAGGAGGTGAAGAATTCAAAGTAAAATATTAATAACCAGAAGACACAAATAGATTAGTAAACAAAAAGGCTGAGTATGAAAGAAGAAATACAGGGTCAAATCTTTGATCTTTGGCTGCCTTTTTTCTGTGTATATAGTTGTATTTTGGGTATTGTATACAAGAGTTAGACACATGAGATATCAGAAGTAATGGATGGCAAAACAATTATTGTCCCTCTTCAGCCAGAATGAGAGCAGAGTGCCAGAATAAAGTCAGTAAGTGTATAGAGGAGTGAGAGGGGTGAAAAATGTTTTGTCTGTGAGCCGATAGATGTGTTAGAGGCATGAATCTAAAACAATCTGATGGTGAAAGTTCTTGGTTCCACGTTGTTCTGTCAGTATAGACTGAAGTGTGGGGAGATAGTGGTGTTACTCCCTTAGAAGTTATATAAATCTATTGCTAGATCTCAGGTATCCATGTCCACTGTTTAAGCAGGTTCAACTGAATTATTTGGTTTAAATTTTGTCTGTGTTGTATTGTTTCATGTGATAGATCTTCCTGGGGTATGGCCACAAGCACTTGAATTATCATAGTCTGTGTGTGGAACTTGACTACATCCAGCTGAGAAACACCCAGGGTGATGTGTGGACTGTTAAAAGGATGTCTGGCATGTGCAACTCAATGTAGACAAATCTGCCAGTGCTTGTACAAGATTTAGGAATGAAGGTTGAGTGACTTGGGTCATGGGGCAATTCTGGTTTCCATACTTAGCCTTTACTTATGTCTCATGTACT
>VZRX01003472.1:88787-115215 GCA_013398075.1 Notiomystis cincta
TCTCCTCTCCTCTCCTCTCCTCTCCTCTCCTCTCCTCTCCTCTGGTGCAGGATTCCAAGAGGGCAGCAGGGAGGGAAGAAAAACAGTGTTTGTGATAGGAAAAATCTGTTCAAGTAGGTAGCACTCACTATCCTTCATTTGGCTGTATCTGTGGAATGACTCGTTTGTCCACAAGTATGAAAAGAGTGATTAGAAAATAAGGGAAGAGGTGTGGAGAAAATTAAGCTCTTTATGATTTCTCTTGAATTAATTCTGCTGAAGCCTACTGAGTTGTTAGACTAACTTTTCCAATGGGTTCATTATTTTGAGCATCTTTTCAAAGGTGGCTGTTTTACAGCATAGATAAATGATATTTTTTCTACACAACTTTATTACAAGTGTAATATATGTTGTTAAGGAAGTTTGGAGCAAAGAGACCAACATTGGTTATTTTGAAGAAATCCATTATTATCATCTGGGGCTAGTTGAAATAAAGGGTTAGATTTGCATAGTAGATTTTAAATAAAATTGCAAGTGCTCATCAAATTCCGAAAGGTGGTAATTACTTTTGCTGATCTAGTAGCTGTAAGAGACACAATTCTTTTAATCAAGGGACTAAAACCCTTGAGTACCCTCCTTGGCATTCTCTCAAGTGTAATATTTCAATGTGGTTTTTTGAGTTTTAGGTTTGGGGGTTTTTTTGTAATAAGCCACCTCACAGGATCTCTGCTACATTTATTTGCTTGTTTGTTTTTCAACAGCCCTGTACATAATTATGTGATATACTAGATGCCTGTTTTATTTTGAGTGGGAACTGGAAAAACAGGCTCATAAAAAGGGTGATTTTACAGTCTCAACAGCAATATTACAGCTGGCTGAACACAGTGCAAGATCCATGCTAACTAGAACTGTCTCAACACTGTGTAGGTGTGCACTACACATGTCCAGGGCCAGTGCTAGGTAAGGTGTGCTACAAAAATATCCAGTGTTGTGTGTGTAAGTAATGATGGTTGGCTTGGGAAAGAGAAGGATGTATGTTTGTAGCTTTGCTTTAGGTCTACTTTGTCTATTTCTTTCCTAAAGCAGTAGGCTTTTTTCCTTGCCTGTTTGACGATGGAGGGGGGGAAAAGTTAAATTTTCAGAAAAAAAGTGCCAAATTATGTTAGACAACATATGCTGTCTTTTGAGATCATTTTAATTTTGCCTTTCTGACTTTATTTCTTCATGAAAACCAAAGCTAATACATGTTTGGCCTAATATGTACTTTAATGGGTTATGCAACGTGGTTAGTGCACATTTATCAATTTTTATTACTCATCTTGCATGCCATCATCAGGATCACAACATACCAGCCTCTCTTGTCTGTGGCTTTTTTTTTTTTTTNCCCCCCTTTTTTTTGGCTTTTTTTTTTTTTTTTTTTTTTTTTTTGATTCATTCAAATGAACAAGTCCCAGATATCAGAAGATTTTTATTTTGTTGTCAACCAGATCCAATCTTTGGCTTTTTTGGATGCAAACATGAAAATATTCCTGCAGGGAGAGACTTAAGGCACAAAAAGTTCTCTAAATGGACTGTCAGGCAGGAGCTGAAAGGCAACATTTTTTTATACAACTGCATGGCCAGGCCATGATCATAGAATATGCTGAGTTGGAAGGGACCCATCAGAATCACTGAGTCCAACTCCTGGCCCTGCAGAGGACAGCCCAAGAATCTCAGCAGGTGCCTGAGAGTGCTGTCCAAACACTTCTTGAACTCCAACAAGCTCTGTGCTGTGACCTCTTCACTGTTCCAGTGCCTGATCACACTCTGGGTGAAAATCTAAACCTCCCAACTCAGCTTCATGCCGTTTTCTCAAGTCCTGTCACAGGTCATGGGAGTGAAGAGATCAGTAAGAGATCAGTGCCTGCCCCTCCTCCTCCCCTCACAAGGAAGGTGTAACTGCAGTGAGGTCTCCCCTCAGTCCCCTCTTCTGCAGACTGGACAGACCAAGTGCCCTCTACTGCTCCTCACAGTACTGCTCCTCAAGGCCCTTCACCTTCCTTGTGGCCTCCTTTGCCATTCTGGTAGCCTAAGCAGCCATCTTCATTTTCTTCCTAATATTCAGAGGAATTAGCTTGTCTCATTTCTACCCTTCTTTGCCACTGCTTCATTTTTTTAAGCTGTGGCGATCTCATTTGGCCCTTCCCAACCCAAACTGGTTTTGTCTGGGTGCATACAGGAAAGCCCAAAGCTGCCCAGGCCAGAGAGGAGCACAAGAGCAAGAGGGATGGAGAAAGTTAATGATGAGGGTCCCTACCTTCCAGAATTGACACTACTGGAGCTGTTTGGTGTCTCATCCAATGTTTTTCAAACACACAGTGCATCCCTTGCACTCTTGGAACAGGTCCTTGCAGCTGGATCCGAGGTAGTTTAGGAAGGAGCAGAGACTCTTCTTTGCCTAGGGTTGATAAGATCAGAGGAATTGAGAGCATCCTTGGGAAAACTATGCAGGCACCAGGGGGCTGTAGATGCCTCAGGCTTGGGTGGCAATCACTATGGAATTTTTGAGATAGCAATTTTGGGCTTAGCTGCAATTCTGCCTAAATGGAGCCAGTCCTGAATTCTGTAGTATGCTGGCAGTTTAACTTGTTTTTAAATCAGATTTTTTAAATGTATCAATAATTCACCTTACCAGTTACAGTGCTTCCTTAAAATTGGAGATTCCTAATCTTTCATACTGACTGTAGCTTGCTCTTAAAGTAGAAAGATATATCTGAAGTTCCAATCATTTTGACATGTGTAAGGGGTTAAGTCATTCTTGAACAGTTTATCGCTCATCAATTGTAATTAAATATGTTTATATTAAATTATGTTCTGTAATTAATGTAAAATCTTTTAGCCTGTGCTGTTATTAGAACCAGATGCTGAAGTATCAACAATATTTCAACATGACTGTGCTGCCTTGCCAGCTGTCTAACTGTAATTACTTTAATCTCAGCTTGTTATCTAATTATCACCTTTGTAAAGGGAAAAGTACTCTCTAATGCGTACTGATTGTTTCAGATGATGATGAAGAGCGTGAAACAGCTGTCAGATATCTTAGCCCTGCTTATCTGGATTAGAAAACTTATTGGGAGGCCTACTTTGCTTCAAATCATCCTGACAGAAAATGGGACAATGGGGAAGAGGGTTTTTTTCACCTTGTTTACCCTAGAAATATGATTCCAGTAATCACTGGAGACAATGGAGGAAACAAGCTAAACAATTACTGTTCCCAGGAAAAAATAGGAAGACCATGATAAGGCACAAAGTGTGAATGATGTATGAATTTTCTAGTGGACAGTATATTTGTCTTTTTTAAACTTTTGCTTTCATTGCAACGTTGGAGAATTACTCTTCATTTAGTTACATGGATTGTGCTGAAAGGTTGGGCAAAGTTTGTTCTGCTAGTTAATGAATTTTGTATAACACATCAATATAGATAACTTCTTCCTGAAGAATTCTGAGTGTTTTAAGCACTGAAAAATCTGCAATAGGTATTGTATGATTTGCAGTTCTCTTTGGAGGCTTCATTCATGACAACGCTGAGGTAATTTTACAGAGTATTTTAATATTGTGTAGTGCTTAAAGCCAAGATCCAAAGCCTGCACCTAAATAAAATTCAGGGGAAAGAAAAAATCAAATGCTAAAGTAAAAAATTTAGTAGACTACTTGATTGGTAACACTTAAGTAAGAGTGACTTTTGCCTAAAATATTGTTGGGTTCTTTTTCTCCCACTTCCCTTCTGTCTCCAACCTCCAAACAGTGCTGACAGTGATGCTGCTTCAAGACTTTTCCTGAAACAGTCTGGATTTTTTAGCTGAAGTATTTTATCTGTTGGCAGTACTATAATAGGTAAGAAATAAAGCAATTTTATAATAATGTAGCTTTTAAAATGGAGCTTTAGTAAGGCTTCTTGTGATTGAAGTGTATCATTGTTAATGCTGGCATGGTTTGAATATTGCTGAAATATGTGAATGTACATGTGTCTTCTCTTTCCTTGACACTCTCTATACTATGCCATAGCAATTTCTCACTCTAGTAATTTTTCTAAGAATACAGAGGTTTTTATTATTATTATTTTTGCTAAAGGGGTGGGGAGATATTTTATGTGTGCTCTTTCTCATTTTGATATCAGGGCAAAACTTAGTAATTAAACAAAAAAAAAAGGATAATTTTCTGCTATTGATTTAACTGTGTTTTCCTTCTTCCAGCTCAGATTATCCTTGTACACAAAATCTAGTCTGACTTGTACATAAAACTGTTCAGTCCAGCAGAAGGCTAAGTGAATAAAAATGGTCTGCAGCTTGGTGCTCTCTTACGTATCTCTTATCTTTCTATAGGTTACCACAGAGTTGCTCAGTCTTGATTTCTCTTAAAAGCACAAGAAATTAAGTTCTGGCAGGGTTGAAAGGGTTCAGAACAGAAGGAAACTGAGGCAGCAGAGTTTTGTGAAAGGCTCTTGGCTGGAGGAGAGGAACTTGTTGCTAGGACTTCAGGGCAGTTGTTTCTCTCTGTGTAGAATGATGACCCTGTGCAAAGGAATAGAAACACAATTTCTGTGTTGTCTAAATTAGCATTCAATGCTCCAATTCAATATACTCCTGGACATTGAATTTTTTGAAAATCAAATCCTTAAAGTAGAAATGTGCCTATAAGACTTCACCTGAGATGTCAGGGTACCTTGTAAAGGAGAGTCAGTGATGCTCCACCAGTGAAGACTCATCCAAAGTACAGATGAATGCTGAGTTGTACTGACTTGATGGCAGAATGAGGAGCAGAATGCAGCACTATCCTAAATACACCAATATAATAACAATATATAAAAACACATTGCTTTCATTTTTCCCTTCTAAGTTTTTATGATTTAATGTAAAATTGGTTTACTTTAGAAAGCATTCTATATTCTATATAGAAAGTATTCTATATTTAATATTATTAAATATTTTGTACTATTTTACTTGATGTAAGATTATTTGCAAATGTTGTAAGCAGTTACTTTGTTTTCATTTCTTTTGACCAAGAATAATAATTTGAGAAGTTTTAAGGCAGCCATCTAAGGAAGATATTATAAAATATCATATTATTTTAAAGCTATTTTTGATGACACTATCTTTTCTTGAAAATGTATTTAAAATTAAGTTGGTATAGTAGAAAACAGCCCTTTGTGATCTCTAGTATATAACTCTTTACTTCTTGTATAACAGCCCTATATTGGTTTATTAAACTATAATGTGTTTGTTTTATAAGGCCAAGGAACTCTGAACTCAGGAGCCTCCTAAGGAGGCCCTAAGAAGACCATGATTTCTGTAAAACAGCCACTACCATATTTCAGGTCAGTGACTTTCCAACTACAAATTCCCAACACAGCTGCAAGTGCAAGGCTTGGTGAAAAATACAAAATACAAATTACCATTACTGAAAAATGATAATGTGAGAGACTGGGTGAAATAAAGCTTGAGGTGGGCTCTAATGCTGGATTTATCCCCACCACCACTGAATTTAAAATATGGATTATGCAGAGGTAGCTACAATTTGTAGCATTCGTTGGGGTTTGATATTTTAAAATGACATAGGTCTCTTTAAAAGGTGTTAATTGCAGAATAATTTCTTGAAAATAATTACCCCTCTATGAACTCTATTGATTTAAGTGTTGAGGTATAAATACTACAGATCATATATTTTCATCTGTGCTCAAGTATAACTGTTGAGGTTTTATTTTCATTAAATTATGCTTTATTATGCTGAAACAGAAAAAATGTTAACATATTTCTGCACGTATATACACACACATACTAAATGGGTGCACATAGATACACAAAACACATGTTTGATAGATACACAGAATGTATATTTGACACTGTGTATTGATTATTTTGTGTAACTGCAGAGCTGGAAGTGAAACTGTGGTGCTTTTGAAGTTAGTGTGAACTCTGACTTCTCTGTATATGGGATGTTTTTGTGTCTGGAAAAGAGACTTGCAGTGATGCCTTCAGTCTCCTGCTTGAACTGTTCATGTCAGCCTGGGACAAAGAAGCCTAAAAGCCCACATAACTTATTTGCTGTCTTTAAATCAAATATTGGAACACTCAAACCAAATTATGTGACAGAGCAAAGTGTTTTCCTCAGTCTGTAAGGCCTTTTCTTCTTCTATTAGCTCTTAGGATTAAAGGCTAAGCTGTTGAGGTTGAAGAGGTTTCCTAATCACAGGGAAATAATTTCAAAGGTCTGTGGGTGAAGCTTCTGGTGTTTAAGGGTATCACCCTTTGTGAAGCCAAGGATCAGCAGAGGAATGTGCAGGGACAATGCTGCAGGTATGACAAGGAGGGGTTTGGTTACAGGGGAGGGAAAAGGTTTTGCTGCTTTCTGAGCCAGGGTGCTGCTGTACAGATGTGGGAAAGGAGAATATCAGTTTTCAGGGGGCACAGATGTGGAAAGAAATGAGCTGGTACATAAGAGCCAGTGAAGAAATGGAGCATCTTGTCTGTTAAGCAGCCAGGTTGTCTGGTCTGCTCAACAGCTGCAGGTTACAGCAAAAGGCAGATAAACTTAGGGGGTTGGCTCACAAAAAAACCCAGGGCATTGACTCAATTTGCCAGAAGCTGCTTCAACTTTTGCATTTGTTTCTGGAAGACACAAAGAGGAAAATTTTCCTTTTAACACTTAGAAAAGTGTAGGTGTTGATCAAGTGAATGGAGTATATGTTTGATGTTGCCCTGTAAGGCACAATCTAAAATTAAGAATTTGGATGCATGCTTTGCATGGCAGTCAAGTAACAGGGCTGCATTTTCAACTAGTGAATGATGGCCTGGATTATCTTTCTGTAATTCAAATAAAAAATGACAGTTTCCCTTAATAATGGGATTTTGGGTGGAAGAGCCTCATTCAGAGTTGCTGTCTGGAGCACATACATCTGCACAAGTGGTGAGGAGCCAGTGCAGCAGGGCTTGGAAGTAAGGCTGTCAGCTTAATACATTGTGTGAAAATTGGGGCCGGAGGTCACCAATCTCCTGGTACACAAATCTCCCTCTGAGAATCTCATTTCATTCAGACTATCAGTTAGATTAGAAATACCCTAATTATCCCACTGAAATTAAATTACTTTATGTAAGGGTGATATAATGAACAACCATAAAGAAGCTATACAACCAATCATCCTATTAGTCACAGCAAGACTAGACTATACACTAAATGGCTCTGGTTTGATTATTGCAGGCTGGTCTGTGCCACATAAACTGGGGGGGAAGGGAAGGACCTTGGAGAAGATTAGTTTTGATTTCCTTTTCTATTTTACTGGAAGCAAGAAAGTCACATTTTAATCCACAGTGCAAGCCTTCTAGGTGAAGGTTGACTGTCAGAGAAGGCAGAGTGTAGCAGAAATCATCAATTATGAAGAGGTGATTGGGATCTTTCTTAGCATACAGTGAATTTTGTTGTTACAGGGAGCAGGAGGAGAGCTGTAGGAATGCAGGTAGACTGCTCCAACACCTCAGCTAGCACTCTTTGTCACAGGGTCATTCTTTTCTAGATACATTTGCAACCATGTGCAGCCATCTCTGCTGGAAGAAGGTGAGGATTTAGGTGATCTTGAACTTGAAGAGCTGCTTCACTGGCTCCAGAAGGTCAGCTCTTAGGAGTAAGCTGAAAAAGCTGCATGTTTAATTTTTACTCAGTCTAGGACTAAAAAATCATTCTGTTGTTGCTGGTGTTGCAGTGTCCTGGCAGACCCAGTGGGTCACTGACCAGCCCATTGTGGGTGTGTGTTTCTGCCAGAAAAGTCACTGCTGTGAGGAGCTGTGATTTTCACCTACAGGGGGAATTCCCTCAGAGAGATTAAAGGGTGCAGAGAGAAAGCAAACCAGCTGCTTGTTTCTGCTGGGTAACTTTCTCAGTCAGAATTTCAGAGCTCTTGACTGAGTAACCATTTGGAAGAACCAAAGGGTGGTGCTGTATAAGGACAGACAACTGTTTTGAAAGGATAGAACCTCTGCAGAGACCTGCTTGATCTGGATTTTATATTTTTTTCATTATTATACTTCAGAACCTCTATTTGAAAGATTAATTAATAATTTATCACTTAATATCCTAATGTTCTTAATGAAACTTAATGAAACTTACTGTGAGCTGCTAACATCCCCAAACTAGCTGGATATATTAAAGGGGTGGGTGGTATTTATAGCTGGAATTAATGCAGGTGTAAATGTTAAATGACTCTTTAAAAAGATGGACATGAAAGAAACACAGAGAAGTATCCTAGGAAACAGAAGAAAAGCAGGGATGTCTTTCTACTTTGATCTTCTTGCAGTCTGTCTTTATTGGATTTATTTTATGCTGTGCTACAGGGCAGCACTACTTTGCTCAAGTTCAGTCCTGCACAAATGCAGACTGGGCACTGAAAGCATTTTGCATTTTTTTCTGAATAGAGCTTCAAGTTATTTATCATAAAACATCTATAATCAAAAATCTCTTTTTCTGTGAAGGCAGATGATAATTTTAAGTTCTATTTTCTTCTCTTAGTCTTATGCCATTGGTCAATATGTAAAATGTGCTATGAGGCAGTGCTGGCCCAGTACCATTTCCCTGAGTTTTTATCTTCTCTTCTGAAGATAATTATAAAAACTAATTCAAGTGTACTATTTTATTCAGGTTTACCTTTCAATAGTCATACAATAGAATCATGCTTTAGAAAAGGAGCAAGCCATCTGAATACTCTAAATATCACAGAAAATATTTCTTCAGAATTCTAGGATGCTTTTTCCTTTTGTTCAATTAAATACTGGATTGTTAAATGCCTAATTTGAATGTGAACAGAATGAAATTATGAAATATATAATTTCTGATCAGAATTGCAAAGTATAATTTGTGATGAGCCATATATCTCAATTGCTGATAAAACTCCTGTTTTTTTAACTCAGTAAGTAATCTGCACCTATATATTAGAAATGAAAATCACTTTTCTCCTCTCAGACAATACCTAAGGAATAAAGTATTTCAGTTATGAGGTGGGAATGAGGGGAAAATATTTTCAATGAAAGGAGTAAAATAAAAAATATCCAAGTAAATAAGTTTTGATGCCAGGAGACAGTAACTTGACTTGTGTAGAATCTCTGAGGGAATATTAAGTAACATATGTAATTGACCTCTGTTCAAGTCTCTGGATAGGTAGGGACAATGGCACTTCACCAAAATTTTTAATGAAACTTTGCTACACTGGAGTTTTCAATTTAAGAAAATTGACTTAGCTGGAACTAATATGCAGTGTTTTAATCATGGTGTCAGGAGGTAGCAGAATTTCCCCATTGCTTTGAGCAGAAATTCATGCTGTTTTCATAGATTACTCCCTGAACACACATTGAAATCCTCCATTTTTGCTTTATTCTCTTCTGCCTATCCTCTAATTTTCATGTGTGATTAGAAGAGGGGGGATGAGAAATAAATATTGAGCCAGCTGGTGGATGGAAATGCCCTCTAAGTGAAGGTGCTTTTGAAATTAAAATAGTATTGACAACAAAGAATATCAATTGAGGTTTTCTTAAAAAAATACTATTATGGACTAGCACAGTCAGCAACCTGTTCTGTGAGGCTTAGTAAGATCCTATGGAATAAGCATGATTTGATAGTTAAACAGCTGGAGAGAACCACCAGGACTGTCAAGGACCTTCAGTAAATGTCATTATGATCATTGAAATGGATCCCCCGCCCTGGAGGCAGCTTTAATGCAATGATTTATACCTCGAGTGATTTTCTTCATGCCTGGAACTCTCAGAGCCACTATTTGGACTGCCATGGACCCTCAATATGTGTGAGCTTGTGTGGTAAGTTGATATCCTGTTTACTGGATAGGGTCAGAGTTCCTTTAGATCTCAGATTTTATTTTTGCAAAGAAACAATCAGTTATTTCCCTATTTGTGTGAAATTTCCTGTAAAAATATATTTCATGTGGGTGCCCTACATGACCCTTTGGAGAGGGCAGGGAAAATAGTGCCTGGAACAGGGTGTGCAGTACACCTGAGCCCAATTTATCACAGTATGGCAAAGCCAGATCAAACAACAGAGTACAATAATTAAATGGATGATTGATAAGCAACAGTTGGGTAGATGGGATATTTAGAAAAACAGAAGTATTTAATGGTGCAGCCTAAAATCTTTCATGAGTGTATAAGTTTATGTAATAATCTGTTTTAGCATTAAAAAAGTTGTGTTCTGTTAGCACTTATAGGAGGTGGATTAACCTATCAATGGTGTTGTTATGTCTGGAACTCTTCACAAGAAAATGTCTGTGCAGGATTTATTTATAGGCTGGAGAGTTGGGCAGAGAGAAACCTAATGAGGTTCAGCAAGGGCAAGTGCAGGGTCCTGCACCAGGGGAGGAATGTCTCCCAGCACCAGGATAGGTTGGGGGCTGACCTGCTGGAGAGCAGCTCTGCTGAGGAGGACCTGGGAGTTTTGGTGGATGACAGGTTGCCCATGGACCAGTGGTGCATCCTTGCAGTCAGGAGGGCCAGTTGTCTGCTGGGGTGCCTCGGGAAGAGTGTGTCCAGCAGGTCGAGGGAGCTGATCCATCTCCCCCGCTCAGCCCTGCTGAGGACACATCTGGAGTGTTGTGTTCAGTTCTGCTCTCCCCAGATCAGGGAAGACAAGGAACTTCTGGAGAGGGTCCAGTGGGTTCATCCCTCTGGCCACAAAGATGGTGAGGGATCTGGAGCACCTCTAATGAGGAAAGACTGTGGGAGCTGGGCCTGTTCAGTCTGGAGAAGACAAGACTGAGAGAGGATCTCATCAATGCATATAAACATCTCAAAGACAGGTGACAAGAGGAGGGTGCCAGGGTCTTTTCAGTGGTGCCCAGTGACAGAACGAGGAGCAATGGCCATAAAACAAACCACCAAAAGTTCCACCTCAACTTAAGGAAGAACTTCTTCTCGTGGAGGGTGGCAGAGCACTGCAACAGGTGGCTCAGGGAAGTCATGGAGTTTCCCTCTCTGGAGACATTCAGAACTCACTTGTATAACCTGTTTGAGGTGACCCTGCCTTAGCAGGGGAGTTGAACTGGATGATCTCCAGAGATCCCTTCCACCCCTAACAATTCTGTGATTTAACCTGTCTCAAGTTAAAAGTTGTTACCTACAATTATCAGAAATTAAGTACTGTAAATGGAAAACTCCAAGCTGAATTTTACAGCTTAGTTTGAACATGCCTCTGGATTGGAACCATATTCTTTTGCAGAATAGCTGGCAGTTTAGGGATGCACATTTGTAAGCAGGTCTGGGGCTTTTAGGTACACCCTTAAGAGAAGGTACTGGATTGAATAGGTTCTGTCAGGTTGCTTCCTTTAGTGCTCTCAAAATAAAAGGAAGAATATCTTACATGAAATGTGATTATAGACAAATAGGGGTGGTGAGTAATTTTCTCAGTTCACAGTGTAAAACCTATGCTATATCAAAATTAGTAATACTTAGAAAGAGCCTGGAGTGGGTGTATGAGAAGTGACACTTTGGTTATCAAATTTAAGCAAAATTGAATTGGATTTGTCTTATGTCAGTGTTTAGGATGGCTCGTGTTGATGCCTTCAGACTTTCTGTAGGATTAAATCAGATCATTATTGACAAGAACAGGTTGTATTTAAATAAAGTTGTATCCAGGTGCAATTATTCCTTATCTCTGTGGCAATGTGTCTTGCTGTAGAATGGTGGGAACATGAATTCCTTTACACTTTAGCATCCAAACAGTGATTTCAACTCACGTGCTACAAGCTTTTGGTTGTGAAGAAATCAAGCACATTACTCCATATGATTTTCTAGACTAAAGCATTTTGTTATTTCTTGCTTTCTCTTCTGGCCATGGTTTATTTCAGAATGGTATCTAAGTTTTAGGCTTCTCATTTTTAAAGAATAAGTGTTTAACCTACATTTTTGAGTTGCATTTGCTGCATGAATTTTCCTGATCATGGAGGTTTTTGGCAGCCAGGTAGGACTGTTAAGCACTTTGATGTATGTTAGGGTAGAGGTGCTTCCCTTTTTCAAGGTTAACCCAAGTAGCAGCTAACCCTGGTTTGACTCAAGAAAGGATTTTGCTTTTGGATCTAAAGGGTGACAATTCTGTGTCTAATTCTTGATATGTCCATCTTCACCAGATCTGCATTGCAGGAATGGTAGAAAAGGGGATTAATCCACATCTAAAGACTTATATTTACAGAAAATGGACATATAAAATTCACATAGAAGTGAAGTTGTTGCAAAAAATAGTTGTAATAAAAAAGGGGAATGTTCTCAAAACTTTTTAATGTGGAGATATAATGTGTATATACACAATATAAAAAAATATTTGATATTAATATGTGAGAGAAAATTTGTCAGTGATAACCATTAAAAAAGCCAAGAAATTGTTCATTTTTGCATAACCACAATTTACTTTCTACTCATTAGAACCTATTCTAAACACACTTTTTTTCTCCTTTCTTCTTTTCTTTTAAATGTCATATCATTTTCATGTCACATAACTCAAGCTAGTTTATCACGAGCGCTAAATAAGTCTGTGGTAAATATTGGATATTTAAAATCCCTGAGTGTAAGCAATTAGTGTCATCTTGGATTTCAGCTAAAACTTTTTTATTGTTAGGGGAAATGTTTTCTGATGGCAAGAATTATTCTGTTTTTTCCTTATTTTTTTTTTCTTTCTTCTTCCTCTCCTTTTGAAATCCCTCTGAAATTTATACTGAACTTCAGGAGTAACTTACCTCTTGTTTCTACTCAATTCATGACAGAAGATCAAGGAAAGAGACACTTTGTTGGCATAATATGAGGATTTGTTTAAAATCAGAAAACAGGCATGCAGAGAACGTATTAACACAGTGGGTAGTAAAAGTCTAAAATCAATTGCCACAGAAAGTTGCAGAGACATAGCATGTGCAGGTTCAAAGAGGGAGTAGTCAAATTGATGGACAACAGGTTTGTAAACAGATACTGGGAGGATTAAGTAGGGCTGTGCCTTAGAATATGCCAAGAAAACACTTTTGGATTCTGGAAGATGCAAGGAAAACAAATGACAGAGTGAACTGCTCTTACGAGCGAGCATCCCCTATTTTCTTTTGTGTGAGAGGATGCTTCCCAGGAGGGACCATTTCTCTGGCCCAGCAAACACTGTCTGTTCAGAAAAGAAGCCACATAATGTTGACCTTCTACTGAAGCCTCATCTTTGCTCTTTAATCCCTGGCACTGCTCGAGTCAGTGCTTCATTCCTCTGTCTTTCTGCACTTCAGAGGCAGGAGAGAGGATCAAGCAACTTCCTCACTTTGTGCACATGTATTTGAACTTGCCCTTCTAATGCAGGACCTCCAGAGGACATGGAAACTGATCTTCTTGTTTTATCTGCTTTCTGGAGTGAACCTAAAGGGATGAACATGTCCTAGCTTTGCAAAAAGAGGAGGAGTGGTAGCTACATGAAGTTTATTACGCCCCATCAAGTCTGCCAAGTTTAATCTGCCATTACAGAGAGAGAGCTGGCTGTGAAATGGTTAGGATTGACTGACAACACTTAACTAACCACTGAGAATGATTTTGTCTTTGTAGTACAATTCATGTCTCTCCATCATGTCCGTGTGTGTAGCATTTTCAAATGAGTTTAATTATGAGTGATGAACAGTAGCTCTACGGATGAGCTTTCCTCTGTAACACTGTAAATGATTGCTCTTCATCTGGACTTGTCACCAGCATTCACCACTGCCCCAGCTTTGTGCTTACCTTCTCTTAATTAAGCTACTGAGGCTTTGGAGGGGAAATTGAATTTTTGTTTTGGCCTGATTTGAGGTTTATTTGTTTATTTAATTATTTTTTAAATTTTGAGCAGAAGTTTTGGGGTTTGTTTTGTAATTACCCAAGAATATTTCTAGTTGACTAAATGTGAGTCAGTGCCCTTATTTTAATTCGTGATTTCTCAGAGTAAACACCCATTAAATTTCTAGTCTCTTGGGTGCTTCTCAGCAAAGAAAAAACACAAAAGAAAATGCAAAAGGCGTAAATTTTTTCTGCTAAGAACTCCTTTTGATGATATTTGTGAAGTGGTTGCTCTGTGGAGCTGCATCAGGCATCTTCCTATGACATGAGAAACTGAGATCATGAAGTCTTCTGCTCAAAGCAAAAACTGATCTTCATTTCAGGAGAAGCCAACTTATTTCCCACTTACTGCTCTACTTATATTTACCTTGACAGCTTTTAGATTGTGAAAAGCAGCATCAATAGGAAGAAGAGTAGAAGTCTGTTGCAATGTCCATAGAAAGTTAGGTGAAAAAATAAATGTATAGAAATTACTACTATTACTGTATTACTGCACTGTCATGTGTTGTTATATTCTGCATGTGCTCAAAAGAAAGTGACTACTCCAGTGTGTACATGTTGGCATTTGCTTGCCTTTGATTTCACTCCTGATGCTAATTTTATACTGAAGCTGAGGTGACCTTTGCATGTGCCACTTTTCCAGGTTTTGCCTACTTTCACCCACAAGGCAACCACTGCTTGCATTTCTAATGAGGTAGAATTTTAGGGGCTAACTTCTGGCACCTTCTCTGTTGAGCCTTTGATATTTATGCTCATCTAAAAGGGAATACATTTGTTGGAAACTTCCAAAATTAGTAGAATCAACTTCAGAACAACCTCTTGAACTGGCTCATGGGTGTATTGGGAGGAGGCAGATGGATTGTGGGCTTGGAGTCCACAGCAAAAGTCCAGGATTTCTTATCTCTTTGCACCACTGCTGACACAGAATAATTTCTACCATTTTGATGGGATTTCTCTCCAGCTGTAGTAGTGCATGTAGGAAAGACATTTTAATACATCTTGCAAATGTGGAGAATTTTAACTTGGCAGGCAGGTTTGCTGCTCTGCTCAGCCAGGTGAGTAATACATAGTCATTGTCATAATTCATGAATATAAGATATCTGAGTTAGAAATTTTGCTGTTGGGAAAGGGTTTCTTACTAAAACTGTTAGCCAAAATTTAGTAGTTGTAGAAGAAGTTTAACTTGAGTGCAGCTGGGACGAGTTGATGTGCACTGACACAGGGGGGTAAGTTGTCATTTTGGTATGGGCTCAGATGGCCATCCTGTGCATGGCATTTAGCATGCTATGTGCTAACAACATTTGCAATCTTCACAGAAGGAGGAAAGGTAGGACTTGTGTTAATAACCAAACATTTAAGCCAGTTTCTTTTATCTTGATCATTTTAGTGAAATGTTTGTCTGTTTGTTACATTGGTGGTGTTGCCTGCTTTTTTGTGAACAGAACTGCTCATTTTAGCTGCTCAAAGATGGTGCAGGCCAAAGGGAGGACCACAGAGATTGCCAGCCTAATTATAAATGTGGACATCTGCACAGAGCTTGCAGTCCACAGGTCAAAGTGCCAAGCTGCTCTTCGTGCCCTGCTCTCACAGAATTGATTTGGCATGTGTTTCATTCCTTTTAAGTGTGAAGTTGCTGAAAGTCCATGTCAGAGAGTTACAGGAGGCATCATAAGGGTTTGAGTCTAATTGGTGTTTGAGTTTTTGAGTTAAAAGTCAAAGCATTACACTTTTTTTTTTAAACACAGCTGTAGTTTGCCATACTCAATGGCAGTAGATGAGCCCTAAAAAAAAAAAAAAAAACCAACCAGAAACATAAACAACAACAAAAAAAGACATTTTTGTTTGAAGTCTTGTCCATTCATCAATCCTTGTCCATCCTTCTGCTCCCTTCCCGAATCAGCGATGTCCCCTCCCTGCCCACCTGGCACCAGATGTGCTGTCAGGCACTGCTGTGTGTCCCAAGTCCTCCGAGTGGCAGAATGCAAAATCTCAGGTGACATTCACCTGGAAGCTCTTAGCCCTCAACAGCTGCAGCCCCTTGATTACCTCGCCCGCCTCGGCGGCTCCGCGCCGCCACCGTATCAATCGCTTGTCAATTCGGCTTAGCCGCGACTTTGACTGACTGCAAGC
The DNA here is from genome assembly GCA_013398075.1 of Notiomystis cincta. Lineage (NCBI taxonomy): Eukaryota > Metazoa > Chordata > Aves > Passeriformes > Notiomystidae > Notiomystis > Notiomystis cincta. The sequence goes on from VZRX01003472.1 coordinate 104,747, forward strand.
GGGGAAGTGGGACTGGGGTGGAGGCGAATGGTTAAAATTAATTGCTACATAAGAAAAAATTGAAAGATAATTATTCCTGCTTTCCTGTCAGTGCTCGAGGGTAGATGACCTCATTAACTTGCAGCTTGTACACAATTCAATTACTAGGAGATGGAAAATACATTTTTAATTACCTCGGTGGCTTGTGCTCCATTCATCTCCATTTGCATGGCTTTTTTACTGTTGTGTTCTGAAGAAGCAGCATGGTCTTACTAAAGCTACCATAAGACCTTGGTTCTCGCTACAATTATTCTCCTTTGAGGTAGGATATTAAATATGTGAGATTAACCCTGTGGTGCCAAGTGAGTTGGGAGGTCCTGTGGTGGCACTAAGGTGTTTTTAGTTAGTTTGGCATGTCAGGATTTTGAAATTTACCCTGTCAAATAAGTACAGAGGGTAACTTTGTTCCTTTGTGCATTTTGTTGCTACATAATTCAAGAAAGAATTAAATTAGTGAATAATGAGCAGATCACCTAGTTAGACAAATATCATATCGATGTGTGTCATGGGAAAGGATTCTTTTTTAATTTCTAAAAGCCTATTATGGCATTTACTGAATTAATAATGACTTAATTGTTTAAATACATAGCTAGACAATTATTTTAATGCGTGAGTTTTTAAAACTGTCAGTCGTGTGTTGAATGTACAACACACGTGGAAAGAATATTTGTTCATCACCAATCATTTAAATTAAAACTATTGCAGTGTTGGAAGGCTTGGAGCTAAGGATTGAGGAACCCCATGACTTGCTGCACAGAATTTTTTGGTTTTTTTCAGGAAAGACTTGTCAAGGATTATACAGAACTGATCTGGAGTGTTCCAACTCCTGCCAGCCATAGTGTGAGACAGACCCATTCCCTGCTCTGATGGGGCACACTGTTGAAGGGGAAATGGGAAATAAAGCACAGACCACAGAGAGGTTATTGGTTGGGACATGAGGAAATGTTGAGGGAAGTTGTGAGGTACAAGTGGTGATATTTAGTGGTGGGAACTGAATGTTTTATACGATCTACATTTGATCACTACTTTGCCCTCTGAAAAAAAGTAATTGGAACATAATGCAGACATTCTTGAACTGTTCATGTAAACTTCATTGTGAGTGTATTAGCCCTACTTAATTCTCCTGTAATGAGCATTAAAGCAAGATAAGGTGCTTTACAGGCTCGCTGTCAGAGAGCCTTTAATGCTGTTCTGAGAATGTGTGCTGAGAACTAAACTCTAAGTCCATGGCTTGCTCAGCAGTGACCTGGTAGGAGCATCCTTGTGGGACACCTCTGAGAAAGTGATGGTGATGATTTAGACACTCCTCCTTCCTCTTGCTGACAGTGCCCCAGTGGGATCTCAGGGATAATGAAAGACAAACTTCTTGCTATACAGAAATATTTAGGATATTTATTCTGTAAAATTGGCATTTGAAAAAACCCAACCAAACAACTATGGTTGGACTACTACATACCTTCTCAGTTTAGCAAATTTATGGTGACATTTTCTTCAAGGATATCTCCTAAAGGAACATACACTGCAGAGTTCCTTCACTGAGCAATCTTTCAGAAGCCAGCATGTGAGTAATTTTAAAGTGAGAGACCATAAATATTTTAAATATTTGTTATTTTATTTTTTTATGTTTCCAGTATTTCTTAACCCAGGAGGACATCTAAATGACCAGTCTTGGAAAGATTAAGTTTTTGAGTTTATACTGTCTTAATGTGGGAGATAAAAAATGTTATATTAAGGAATCAGTTTCTCACAGGCCTGGAGAGAAATTATGTTGGATTTTGCTTATATATTATGAAATACAACTCCAATTTCTCATGCATGTTTTTTGGTGTGAGGGTTTTATTGGTAATTTTTAATGATTTACTGTTAGGTGTGGTGATCCTAGTGTCAGTAAAGGATCAAGTACAGCCAAAATTCTTGGCATTTTCATGTGATGCAATGTCTGTTACCAGTTGCACAATGTTTATTTTGACTTATAGTATATTTCCACTGTTCTTCCACAGATAAACAATCTTGTAATTCTGAACTTTTTCAGTTTGTTATCAACAGTCAACAGATGTAACACGAGGTATAAAAGCATTTTAAGAATATGGATACATGGAAGCAAATGTGTCTTGAAATAACATTTGGAGGAAATCTACCCAGGCATAGTTTGCTTGGAATACACCTTTCTCCTCTACCTCCACTGATTATTATTACATCACTATATGTTGATCAAAAAAATTTAGGTCATCTGAAATACATTCAGGGCTTCTGCAGTTGCCTGGCCTGTCAAGTCTTTGAAATGTATGTGACCACAGCAGAATTATTTATTGTGCTATACCAGTGCTCCATTTAGGGAAAATGAATATAAATGGTAAGATAATAATTGGAAACTGACTTAAATGTGACATTTGGGCCAACATCAGGATTCTGCAGTGTTAATATATTTTCATGTGACACACAGGAAAAACCATTAGGGATCTAAGGAGAGAATTGAATTGAATTTCTCTGTGGATTTTTTTGTGTTGAGCATCATCATTGAGCAGCAGGCTTTTTAAACTTCATCTCAGTCTACCACCACCTATAGATTAATGACATCTGTACAGTTTGTTAAAGATGAATCCTGTCATGACTTCTAGGTCTGGATTTTTCTTCAGTCAAGACATATCCCCAGGACCCAGCCTGTGTTTGGGTTTGCCCCAACCCAGGCCCCCCACTTTGCCTTCTGCAGCCTGGCATTGTGGCTGGAGCACTTGCCAGTGAAGACCAAGGCAGAAAAGTTGCTGAGCACCTCAACCTTCTCCCTGTCCTTTGCAATCAAGTCTCACATTTCCTTCTGGAGAGGCCCCACATCTCTTCTAGTCTTCCTTTTATCACCAACTTACTACAGAAATTTTTCTTGTTGCCCTGACATCCCTGTCCAGATTTAATTCTGTCATGGCTTTGGCTTTTCTCACCTGATCCCTGGCTGCTCAGTCAATTACTCTTTCTTCTTCACATGTTGCCTGTCCTTGCTTCCTTTTTGTGTTTGAGTTGGCTCATCCATGCAGGCCTCCTGTCCTTTTGGGCTGACTTCCACTGTGTTGGGATGCATCACTCCTGAGTTTTCAGGAGATGATCCTTGAGGATCAACCAGCTTTCATGGGCCTCTCTTCCCTTCTGGGCTTTATCTCATGGTACCCTGTCAGGTACTCTACCTGCAGGGTGCATTTGGACATTAAAGAATCAGACACCAATTCCCAGCTAAATGCAGAATGTATGAGGAGTTCTAGCACGGTTCTGGAAATGTTTCCAACCTTGACACACAAGGCTGTGCTGGAGCAAACCTAAAGGTGCTCACATTTTGCTATTGAAAACTCAGGCAAGGAAGGGGAGTGCATTCTTCATTTTAGAAAACAAAGGAAAATTGCATGTATAAAATGAAATTCCAAGACAGTACCTCAGGACTGTTGGAAAACATATCCTTAAGAAGATGTCATGGAAGAGTTTTTGTATTTAATGATCTGTTTCTCTGCTCACACAGTAGTAGTAACTTGAAGTTAACTTGTACGAAACAAACAGTAACTTGCTTTCTTGCAAAAATCCATGTTGATCTAGTTTGTTGGCTCATTTCCAAAAGAGATTTGCACATGCTGACTATTAAAGGCTTTCTTTTAATCCTCTTCTTCTCTCCTGGTTGAAGAATTATTGAAGCTCTTTCCTTTTCTTCTTTATTTTTGTTTCTGTATTGATTGTTTGCAATCAATAGCATTGCAATTACTGCCAAAGTAGTACAGGATTCAGTTATAATATCAAATACACAACATTCTCCAATTATTGTGTTTGGTTATAGTAAAGGTATTGCAGTCTCACAAAATACAGTTTATGGTTCTCAAAATTTTTAGTAAGTCTACACTAATATAAATTATAACACATCATTTAAATTACACAGCCCAGATATCTTTTATAAATGCAGAAAAATGGTTCATTAGAAAGTTTTTTTTTAAAGTCATATAATGAAAAGGAATGGGATCATTATAAAATATTTCACACATAATCGAACTAATTAACATAATAAATTGCAGGAAACCATATTGGATTATCATATAATTAAATAAATTCCATACGGGCCACATAAGTTAATGTTTTCTTTTTGGAAAATTGTATGCCTTGGCAAATAAAATATTCAGAGGATTAACTATAAAGAAAAAAATGGCTTTGTGTAATTATTGTCTCTTGTAATTTGAATTAGACATAATTACATTTCCTAAATATGAAAAGAAAATAAGTGTGATCTGTAGAGAACAGACAACACCACTGAGACAAGTCTATCTTTGTTTCCTGACCCATTAAGTAACAATTATGATACTTATGTTAAACATCTTAGAAGTGGTATGAACTTGCCATAACTCTTCACTTATTCTGCATGAAAAGATCATAATAGGAAACGCTTTTGCTCTTCTACTTTTAAATGGAGACCACTGCTTGTGCAATACAAAAAGTTCATGGAAAAATGTCAGCTGCATCAAGTGCTATTTTCACCACTAACATAAAATAAAGGATTGATTTTGTTGCACCTCCATATCCAGGAGCCCTCTAGAAGACATTGCTGTAAAATGTGTGTTTTGTCCCTTTGTCCTGTCACAGGCCACTGGTCAGTGCCTGGGAGGTTTTGGTGGAAACCAACACTGCAGTTGCAGATTCAGGTGAGTTCGTGCACTTCAAGTTGAATTACTGATGCCACTTGGTAATGTACTTAGTTTCTCCAGGGTTGTTTGGGTTTGTCTTTCCCTCACCAGTTATTTATTTAAAGTAAAGCAACTGCCAGACAGCATAAGAGCTGAAGTAAATTCAGCAGGGGTTTTATAATGTATTTTACACCAGTTAGCAAAAAGTGCTTCAGAACTTTTTGCATATTTGTGGAGAATTAGGATACCTGAACTCATATATTTCATGTATTGGTAAATACCCAGTTAAGAGTATTTTATGAGCTTGAGGATCTACACACAGAGTTTACAAACTTTACTGCTTCTGTTGCTCAGTCTGTGCTAGACTAATAACTATACTGAGAGCTCACATATTCTTAGGTGGGAATCATATATTTTGGCCTTTGCATGGAATTTATCTGTGAATCCCCTGCTTATGGTTTATTCTGTTGTGACAAAAACAAATTTTAGGGATGAAATATAATTATGTGGTTTAATTAAATATTTGCTGAGGTTACTTCAGCATTATTTATCATTTACTTTTTGATAGGAAGTAGTCTTACATAAATAAAGAAGATACAGATTTTTCTGAAATTCTTTGAGAGATGCTTCTCAGAATGGGTCTGTTGCTCTATTATGATTGACTTTTATTTTTTTGCCTCTGTGTATGTGATAAAAGTATGTTTTCATTGTCTGCAGTAAGTGTTAATATTTTCTGGGCAGATCTTTTAATCAATTTTTCTTTTCTTTTAATTTAAATTTTTGGTTTATGTACAAGAGGTTCTGTTACATCTCACATGCTGGACTCCAGTGTGCCTTGCTGTTACTCTGTGAGTTCTCCTTGGGACTTTTGTCTCATTGATTATGAGAAAGGCCAGTGGAAAATTCTCTTGCTGCATCTGTGGTATCTCCTGTAATTTACATAGTTTTGCTGCTAATCATCCTGGTTTTCCTAATTTCTTTCCATGAAATAAAGTATCTCCATACATAAAATTTTGTGGGATCCTTTGAATTGCAGCAGCCAAAACTAGAGAAGGTAATTGATGTCATAGCAATGTTTTATTTGTTGCTTTCCTGGAAGGCTGTGTGTACTGGTACTTCTCCTGGTTCTGTAGTTGCTTTTTATTTACAGTGCTTCTATAGTGGGAAGACATTATCCACACATTTAGATTTCCTGAACATGAGCCATGGAAATTAATTTTCATACTTTTTAATATCAAGTGTTAGAATGCTAATCAGTTTATTTACTGGATGTTCTGGCCCTATTTTTCCTGAAATTTGAATGCCATTTTGTTTCTGAACTGCCCTTTGCAAAGATACACAGAGAAACTCTGAGATTTTACAAAGTGATACCATTTTGAATGTACAGACCTCTATCATCTACACAACATTATGTGCCCACTTTTTTCCCAGCTAATTAAAAATAAATATACAAATCAATTTGGAGCAAGTACTTTGCTTCTTTGCATGGACAACTTTTACTGGGCTGTTTACTGAGTCTTACTCAGGCCTTCAGTTTGGAAAGCGACCTTGAGGATCATCTGGTTGAACCCTTCTTGCCAAAGATGGCACAGCACCCTGTCCAGCTGAACCTTAAAAATGCCCCAAACTGGGGAAACTACCACTTTCCTTAGGATGTTATTACAATGACTGAATGTTCTCCTTGTGAAGAATTTTCCTCTTGTGTCTAACTGGAATCTCCCCAGGATTACTTGTACCAATTACTCCTCCACCTCCTCAGTGTAGACACCCTTTAAATGCCAGAGTATCATGGTAAGGTGTCCTCTAAGCCTTCTTTTCTCAAGGCTGACCAAACCCAGCTCTCTTAACCTTTCCTCCTATGCAGGCTTCCTTGTTTTTATGGCCTTGTCCAAGCCATCCACAGCTCTTTCAGAGTGGGGACCAAAACTCTAGAGAGTTCCAGGTGTGGCCTGACAAGCACTTCAGTTTTGACAGCAACTCAGTACTCCCTGTTCTCACCACCCACCCTGACGTGTTTAGAGTCAATTTAGATTATTTCATTAGCAGATCCTTAGATGGCACTTTGATCAAAAGACTTTTCAATGCTGCCTAAATTATAACCCTGTGCACTTAGTTTGGTAATTTTGATGATTCCTGAGTAGGACAGGAGGCTTTCACTCCTCTTCCCAGATGCTGTACTTGTTTAGCTTCCCGCTGCACTGGGAGAGCAGCTGATGTGTTTCTAACTATATGGCTCCATAGTGATGTAAAAAGAAGACTCAGCCAGAGTCAGACTTTCAGCTCCTTCTCTCTGCTGCTTTGCCCTGCTCAATTGACAGAACACATCTAGATGTCTGTCTTGTAGACTCAGATCCAGGGAAATGGACTGTGATGCACAATTTCCAGGCCAATCCATAACACCTGTCTGTTAAGCTGGTTTTTAGTATGATCATCCTTTGCCCTTTCCCATTCCTTTTAAAAGTATACCCATATTCAAGCAAAATTTCCTTTCATATTTACATTGCCTTCTCTTGTCAGCCCTGTCTGATCCTAATTTTTAATGAAAATTCACTGAAATCAATTGTTTTCTTAGATGTCTCAGATTTTGGAGTATTTTACTGTATGTGAATAGGTTTTTGGGAAGACAATGCCCCCGGTATATGTGAAATAACAAGATTCTTTTGGCTATAGCCAGTTAAGAGAAATATTTTTTTCTCTCAGTAGTTTCTTGATTCTCCTTTTCTATTTGTGTATTTCTGGTTAAACAGATTAAGTAGTGAGAATTGTTCTGAAATTTAGTTATCCTCCCTGCTTCTCTAGCTTTGGCTGTCCTGCAAAGTCCTCTTATTTTTTCTGTAAAATCACAATCCTAAGTTTATATCTTGCTTTCCCATTCTTCAGATTTGTTTATATTACCACCACTTTAAAGACATTTTTACTTCTTTGGACTTTCCCATTCGGAGCTGTTTCTGACTTCCATATTTGCAATAAATTATTAATTTCCTTTCCTTAAAACATTATGTGGATTACTACTACATATCACATTCTGAAAGGAGGTGAACCTTATTTATGATCACTGCTGAACTGTGCTTGCTCTCTCACAGTCCTTCCAGCATTTGATTAAGAGCTCAGTCCAAGATCCCTCTCAACCTTCCACTTTCAGGTGCCACATAGTTCTTGAAAAAATCAGCTGGTGATGAACCAAACTTTAGTCTCCTAACCTGTGCTCTCAGGAGACATTCAGCCAATTGTCCCCATTTTCTCCTGCTCCACTACCCACCATATTTTTCTTTCAGCTGTTTTCTGATCTACAGACTCCAGATGCCTTTCAAATTCTTTGGTGTTCAAAATTTTCTACATATACAACTACTCTAACCTGTAACATCAGATACAGAATGGAAATCACACGCAATATTTAATGGGGTGATTCCATTGCTGTGATTAGCCCTTGTTCCAAAAATGATCACTTAAATATAGGTTCAAAACCATTATTAGTGATCCTAATAATTCTTTTCTGCCAGGTGTTTAAATCTGACACTTACAAAGACCCTGAGGCACACAGGACTGCGTGCCCAGATGCCAAAGAGAGAGAAGATGCCAAAGGCAGAAGAAGAGCTGTAGGTCTTGTTAAGGTTAGGCTGAAAATTCTGACCCAAGTAATTCAATGCTTATTTGGTTTAGGGTTTGTTTTGCCTGTGCCAGACACATCTGCAACACCAGCTAAGCAGATACCTGTGTTCTTGCTCTGGCATTTAGGATTCTAATTCTGAACAGACTTTGCATAAGGATTCAGAGATTCCTGGCTCGTCATAGTCCTGGATTTTGTGGACTGGGGTAGTGGACAGCATTTTATTTTGTATTTAGGGGCATGTTCCCAGCTTGTATGAGCAGTGCTCTTGGCTTCTCCTGAGCTCTGAGCTCGCCACAAGCTGGGGCTGAAGTGCTGCTGGCTGTACCACATTTGGGTGCCGTTGTTCCACAATATCCTGGTGCTGTGTGAGGTAAGGCTCCTGCCTTCTGCACATTGGGAGCCACTCTACTGGAATGCTTGATGTATGAAATACCATACTGCAGGTGGGAAGGGATCTCTGGAAGTCATCTCATCCAAAATCTTGCTGAAGGCTCAACTGATGTAGAAATTGCTTCAGGTTCCCCACATCTCTGTGCAGTGGAGCTTTCAGAAAAATTTACACGTTTGGAGATTGCACAGTGTTTTGGGCACCTGTTGTGTCCTGGTTATCTCATGGAAGCTCACTAATTCCAGCTCCAGACCCTTCCCATGACTGTGGATGTTGCTGGTACCCACAGGCACTGCAGCTGTAGCTCCTCTTGCACCACAGACTGCACCAACTCCGCTGTGGGAGTTGAGGTGTGGTAGCTCAAACAGTAGATGTAATTTAATAGTGAGATCTCTAACCAGCTGCAGGTATGGTCACCTGCATTTAGGGTATGAGAATTCCCTGTCTCTCTGTCTTTATAAAGAAATTAATATATTAAGCCTAGGAAGCTGTGGGACCATTTGCCAGTCACAAGACCTTTGTTATTTGACAACAATCTATCTTTTTGTAGACCTTGGTCACATTATTCAGGTAAGAGGTAGAAGGGGACTGTTTTTACACTAAATGGTTGATCTGAACTGCATAAGATATTATGTGGATTTTTTTTTAACCTGGTGAACAAGAGGCCAATCGACAGTTTAGTGATGTAAGAAAGCAGACATTTGCTTCTCTCTTCCCTCCTTCTTTGCTGTTGACTTTCAGCTTCCTATGATGCACTTCTGTGTGTACCCATGTGACTGGTAACCCTCCTGGTGCCTCGCTGCAGTGGAAATGATGATTTTCCCTGTAGGATGTGTGGGACACCACGTGAGGGAACACCCATGTGTGAGGGCCTGACCCAAAAACTACTGAAGTCACTGAGGGTCTCTTTTTTTCCTCCATTACTACTTAAGCCAGGTCCTCCATGCAGTCACTTTGGTTTGGCTTGCCAGTGGTAAATTTTTAAAATATAATTTCTTTTATTCACCTTCGCTTTGCCTATTTGGCGCCCTTCCTAATCCTCTTATTTCTGAAAAGTAATTGGCAAGTACAGTATTTTGAAGCAGAGGAAGAAGCTTCGAGCTGTTTGTTCTCTTAGGAAAACAAATGACACAATGGAAAAATAACATCGGGACATGAAAGGGAAGGAGGGGCGGAGGAGAGGAAGGCGTCAGTAGGCGAGGGCAGAGGGAAGTGTCCTTGGGGATGCTGAGCGGGTTGTGTGGGATGTGGGAGGACCCGGCGCCCGCCTGCTCCTTGCTCCAGCCCTAGCCTTCTGCAGCGGGTTCTGTTTTCCTCTGTCGCTGCCCTCTTGGCTCAGGATGTTTCCCGTCTTCTCTATATTTCAAAGCTTTGTGGTAAATAATCAATTCAAACCAGCACCCAGTCTCTCTTTCTGTAATTCTGAAAACCCATTAAATTATATTGTTGGGGGAAAACAATAGTTGTGCTAATCATGCTCTGTGCATGTGCATCTTAATTTCCCCAGAGACCTGAATATGAATTTTTACTAACATGTTAATTTTGTGTGTTAATCAGTAGCTGTAGGCCGAATGAATGGATTGACTATGTAAAACTGTTTGATATTGAAACAACTCCTTTTGACCCCCTCAAATTGGCTTCATTCCACTGAAGACGGTTAAAGTTAATTAAGCACTCAATAGGTTTATGGTGTTTAAATTAAAATATATCACTACTCATTGTGTAGTCATCAAGCGAGGACGGCGCTCCCCCCCCGCTGCCTCCTCCGCGCCCGCTCCGCGCCCCG
>VZRX01003472.1:124819-255484 GCA_013398075.1 Notiomystis cincta
GGATTAGCAGTGAGAACTGGAGAGCAGTGCCTCCACTATTCTGCTCCTGTGACAAACACTGCATCGAGTATCTTGTGGTCAGCTGCAGAGCAGCACAACTGCCCTCTCCTGATTTCCTTTCCCTCTGCCCCCAAAATGATTCTGTACCACTACCAGCCTGGGGATGGTGAATTTGAACAAATATATGCTTTGTTCTTTTGCAAAGAACTTCCCTGTACAGTTTCTAATTAAATGATTTTAATCATTCCAATTCAATCAACCTACATAAACATCAAATATCAAAAAGGATTCTCTGTTCCTGCAGTCCTTCGCTGCCTCCACAGAATTGTTCTCAGTGATATAAATGATGTTTGTTCTCCTGTTACTGCATCTCCAGATAATGAGCAGTTTTATTATAGTTGAAGCATTATCCCAGCATGTATTTGCAAGAAGTATATGACAATGAAATAGTAATTTTTCATTATTTTTCTTAATATCTTTAGACCAGCTATGCATCTGATAAATATTTATACTCAGCTTTGTATAGAAATACATTCCTCTTTTCTAAATTACCCTCCACTGCAGTTGCTTTGTATGACTTTTTTTCCCGTTTTTATCTATTATAAAGCTGTTTTTAAGGTCATCTCAGTATTTTGCATGAATGCTTTTTCTTCTCTGTATTTGTTAGGAATGTATGCTATGGACAAAGGAAGCATTATTTATCCAGGGTAATTTTCAGTTTTACTTTAGATCTATTGCAGACTGCTGCAAAGCATTTTGTTTTCTTTTAATCTAGTGATGAAATTATCATGATACTTTTAGAAGCATTACTTACTGACCTTGTTTTCAAGTAGACTGTAGCATAAAAAGGGGTATCATGAGATATTTGAAAGGATTCTGTTTCTCACAAGGTTTGTCCAATTTTTATTTGAATGTCCTCCTAACACATAAGGCTCATTACAACTAATTATTGTGGCTGCACTTGGATTTATGATGTAGTTCCCAAAAGGAAAAAAAATCCCAGCTCTGTTTTATCATACTGTTTTCTTCAAAGAGAAAGTTTGGCTGACCTGGGGGAGTGACTGTACCAAAATACTTCCTGTATTTTGGTATGAATGTATGAAAATACCATTTTCAGGGTAAGAAAATGAGGATGGGAGAGCTGAGTGCCACAGGGATGTGTGGGGGTCTTCTGTTTCTCTTTACTTTTTAGACTATATCCTCTTTCACAGCAAATATTAAAGATGAGACCAGTTCTGATGTGGGCATGACTCTCTTCTACTGCTTTGTTACATTTGTATTGGGGATTGTTAGAAAGACGATTCACATGAAATGCACTCTCCCATTTTAATTTTGGTCTCATCTAAAAATAGAGATTCTGTATCAGAAGACTGTAATACAATATAAGAAGATGATATGTAGAAAGGAAATACCAAACAGCAAGAGAAAGAGCAGAAAATAATCCATGTAGCACTTAGCACTAGTTTTGAGAAAACTGAAGACATTACCCTCTAAAATCTTGACAGTTAAAATCCAGCTCTTTGTTGCTGCACCCTAGTCCTTTTTGCTTTATAGGTTTCTGGAATGATGGGATTTTAATTTAATGGGGTTTTAGTGAATTTATTTTCAGAATTGTGAATCTCCTTGTCACAAATCTCATTAACACAGATTAAATGTGAGGAACATTGCCTTAGTGACCAGAACAGGCTCACGTGACTGCCCCTTGTTCCACATGAGGAAAGAGGCATTGGCAATCTGGGCAATATAGAAAATGTACCTGTGATGGATCTCTTTTCTTTCCATGTTAAGAAAGTTAGGACATGTGTCTTCATTGTGGATCTTTTCAGGCAATTTAAACTGCAAGATGTACATATCTCATGCCTATTTCTGATAGTTTTCTATATTTTTTTTTAATATACTGTTAATGTTTGGATAATTCTCCAGCATTTGTTATTATCTTTTCTCCTCAAGTGCATGTTAAACATGGCCTCACACAAATCTTGGTACATTAAATGTAATTGGCAGTATTATTGATATTTGCAGGTATGCACTCTTTCAAAGGATTACATTATAATGAGTAATTTTTCACTTAATCATCCTTTTTCCTCTGCTAGTGTAGGCTAAGCTAACTCCACCGATCACTAAATGAGAATTTGAACCGATATTTTTATTGCCAATGATGTCAGAATTCATATGAAAGAATTAATATGAAGCCTTTAATATACTGAGTGGAAAAATATAGTGCAGTGAAAGCTACCTGTTTACATGGTGGTCTTGGTATTGAGAAAAATCTGTTCTGCTTCATAACTCCTTATTGTATTATAAAGGACCCAGGAGAGTTTGATGCCATTAGCAAGTGTAGGAATGAATGCAGAAATGTTTCAACAGATGTCAGAATTGTGCATTGTTTTGTATTTCTGCTGTTTTCAAATATTATTTTTCATTTAACAACACCTTTGTCCTGCCAGGAGAAAAAAACCAAATGGGTTTTGTGTGTATGTGCAGTATTCACCTACATGGAACAAGGCAGCCTTGTCCTTCCATGGCACACTTCACACAGAGCTCTGTGGCAGCTGTAGTGGCACAAAAATAGTTCAAAACAACAGCCCAAAGCCTGGATTTCACATTCCCAACAGGTGGAGCAGATCTTATTGCATTTGCCAATGTGTTTCAAGGCTCTCTAGCTACTGTAAAGAAAATCCTCTTGTTGCTATTTTCAAACAGAGCATAACATATGCTAAGGAGTTAATTATGTAGGAAAAATCAGTAGTTACTAAACAGGAAAAAAGTCTAGTTGTGTGGCAACTGTAAGAGAAGAAAGGAAATCATGTTGAAAGATGGCAGAATAACCTGGCCTGTACAGGGGTAATATTGTGAGCCTTGCATGTGGCCTGTAAAGCATTTAACAAATCAATAATTTCCACATTTCTCAAAGCACATACCTTCAGTTTGCTTCAGTGGTGCATTAAAGTAATGAAAGTGTTGTAATAGTTGTGATTTTGTTTAATTTAAAATGATAGCTGTTAGCAGAATTATCTCAAATCAGAAGTTTGGAGATGTTGAACTGATGTCTTATAAGTCACGAGCCTGATTTTTTTTTCAAGGAGAAAGACTTGTTTTTTAAAGAACCTAATTATAAGTTGATGTTTTTGTGAAGTTTTACTTTGTCTATAAATTAATGTTACAAAAAGTTATTGCCTATGTCTTAAAGAGAGATTTTTGGATTCTTTTGAGAATGTGTTCATTTTTCCTTTTGTGCTTAGAGGTGAAAACGGTTTTGATTATAAAGTGTATTTTCATATGTTTTTACTTTCTGTTACAGGACTGGCTGTGCTGATTAACAGAACACTTCAAGGTTTACATTCATCCAGAATTTTGATTGCAGAATACAAGCTTCTAAACTTCAAAATTTAAAGTGAGGATATAGAGATTATTGAACAGTTTGATGCTGAAATGGTGCCACTGACTAATATTATGTCCCTTTCCTCTTGCTGTGGATATCAGGTTTCCTTGAAGAGCTCTGGGTACCTTTGATGCCCACTGCAGAACGTGTTCAGGTAGCCTTTGCCCAAGGCAGTGCTCTGTAATTTTGACTCTTTCAGGCCAATGCCTCTGGCTCCAGAGTAAAGGCTTCAGATCTGATGTGAGTTGCAATGATCAATATTTATTTCTTCCCTCAATAAATCTCACAGGACTTTGAAAACCAAAAATCTGACTCCCAAAGGTGATTGAAACTTGTAATTTCGTTTTGCTCAACGTGAAGTTATATAATCCTTCCTCACATTACAAGGTTCTCCTGTGGCATTAGGGTATTAGTACTAATGGAAGGACATAGTTATTACAAACAATTCCAAATTTCACGGTGTGTATCTTAATAGCAGAAAAGGATTTTCTCCTGATTAAAAGAAAAATGGGTGGCAAAATAAGGAAGAAATTCTTGTTACATAGGATGAACCCCTGGAGGCTTAATTACTGAAAAAACAAATAGGAGGTAAATGTTCAAGATGTTTACAGGTTAAACATTCCACGAGTATCTTTTAAATAAGAGTATCTGCAGCCCTGGAGCAGCTAATTGCTCAAGAATCACAGCCATTTGTGCTGCCTCATTTTCCCCTGGGATCGACACTCACAACAGGATAATTCTTACCCTGATATAAGTGTCACAGTAGGGACTCAGCGTAATTTGCTGATATGATATCAAAAATAGCATTAAGGTAATTACATTTTGCACTTGTAATGTTTCACAGGCAATAATATAACTGAAAATTACCCTTTCTTTTGCTTACAGTAACCTGGCCGCTCCCCACCAGAACCACAATTTTCTCCTCTTTTGCCTTCTAAGGTTGAGCAGTGAAGTAACTGAAAAGTTTTGAGGCTTTTTAGCATCTTCATCACAGAATTGTATCCAATAATCAGAGCTGAAGAACAAATTGAAGTAAGTATTATACTGTTTGACTTGGGAAATGTTCTGTAGACTAAGCTGATCCATTTTGTGATCTGTCCTCAGTACTGCTCCACTGCAGCTTAAATTGAATTCTTTGTTCCTCTTGTTTTCTGGAGGAGGAAGTAAAATGAGTAGGTTGTTTTGTTGTTGTTGCTGGGATGTGTTTCAGTTGATAAAATTGAGTTGAAAAATTTAATTCTCCATAACACTAACTTTAACTTGTGAATTGGGAAACCCATGCAAGGGAGCTCAGTATTTGCAGCTCATGGGGTTACCTGGCCATACAATTGTTCTTACAGTCCAATGGAAAAGTGACTACAGCAAGAAAACCCAACCTTAGTTTGCTGGAAATCACCATAGAGATCTGGATTGAAATTGAGCTCCTCCTGAATTTACATCAGGTGACAGAATGACCCAAGTGCTACTCACTTGGGTCACCAGGGACTAAGGAAATGGATTTAATTATGATTGAGGCTCAGCTCAACCAGGGATTTTGCAAAGCTTTGTAAGTAGTTGGTGGTGTTGCTTTTGAGGGAACACCTAAGTGTTTCTGGGTGTCCTGGGAAGCACTTTCTTTTTTACATGTGGTATCTTATTTAGGTGAAACCTATCATTTAGACATTTTAGATTAGATTTACAACTTTGGTATTACAGAAAGATGATCGTTCATTAAATCCTGGTCCAAACAAGCAAAGGAATCCCAGAGATGACAAACATGGGAGATCAGAGTTTAAACTTTTGTATCTACAAATTACAAGTTGAAGAACTGATGGCAGCTTTCAAACCAGCTGGTGCAACTGGTATGGAGGTTGGCCTAAAAAGCCTCCAGGGGCTGCCCCATGGAAAGCTGCTCTGGAGCCAGCTGTGACTTGCCTCTATTTCCTCCACACCTCTGCTGAGTTCTTGCAGGAAAAATAAGTATTTGTCTGCCTGGCTTTGAGGGACTCCCTGACCATGCTGCCCATGGGTGACTGTTTCCTTCCAAAGACTGGTCATGAAAATGCAGAGAGGAGCCAAGCTGGAGTGATAAATTATCCTTAATTATAATTTCAATATACAGAAACAGCTGTTTAAAGAGTTCTTCAACAAAAAAGGCTCTCTGAGCATCTCCAAATTAAAGCCTAGAGATGAAGGTGAATTCAGATGCTGTATTTGAGGGCTCTCCTGCAATGGGCTAAACCACACAGAGAGAAAAAAAAAAAGGTACATTTGAATATAATTTTATTTTGCCATTGAACAGTGCTAGGGACCCTTTTTGTAGATAGACAAATGCTTGTCATTACTTTATGCTCAAAGGCAACATTGAAAGTGACCTGGAACAGGCAGGAACTGACTTTTTTCTACTAATATGATATGAAAGTTTTATCGTATTAGGAATTTTCTGTCATGGTGGATTAGTATCAGGTCATATTAACGTTCATTTTTACTAACTTACAATGAAATGTGCTAACGTGACTACACTTCACCATCACATGAGAAAAAAAGCAGAATGATTTTATATTAATGTGATACCATAGAAAGATTTCAATACCTCTGTCCCATGCCAAGTAGGAAGAAGTTAAAAATAAAATAAAATATAATTGCTTGGGACAAGGAGTTTGTGGGTTTTGCTTTTATATTTTTCCCAGAGATGAAACTCCTTCCCTCACCCTCCCTGCCTCCAACATCATGTCTATATTTGTTTAATGGTTTCTGGATTTTTGAAGTGATTAATTTTGAAGCAGTTTGGGCCTGATTTCATAATTATGGTTGGTCTCCCATTTCTAACTAAAAGTCATTGAGAGCAGCAAATACTGAATACCTATACAAAACAACCCAGGATTTTCCAGGCTGATTATCCCTTTACTTTCAACAAAGCAAGTGTTGACTTCTCAAAATGTTGATCTAGATGCCAAATATTAAAAGAAAAAAAAAAGTGGGGAAAAATAATAGGGGGGAGGGGGAAAAACAAAAGGGGAAAGAAAAGCCATCATATTGTGTCCATGCTCCATTATGCACAGAATACTGTGGCCAGAAATAATTAACAGGCACAAAGGGTGGCAGTTAGTCATTTGGCTGTATGATTGTACCTGCAAGGTTTCTTTCATCTGGAGCCAAAATCTGATAAAAATGGATAATGTTTGAAATGTTCAGTCTTATCTAAATTATGACCAGAAAAAGCCTGGGTTTAATCTTGGCTCCAAACTTTATACAGGACAAAGCAGATGAGTTTGGCTCCTAGATGGAAATTCAAGTCATCCCTAATTCTGAAAGTCTGTAATATGGTTTTCAATGTTTCCTTTTTGATGCAGCTAACATTCCTAAAAGCTTTGGTCTAAAATAAAAGGCATCAAAACCTTTCAAAACTCTAAGGAGGTGATAAATTAAAGCAGACTTATTTTTAAAAGGGCAGGATTGCTTCATTAGATGACATCCATGGATAAGACTGGGTTCCCTGCTGGAAGGTGAGGAAACACATTTGCACCAGCTCAGAGGACTTGTGGACTCCTTGCTGATGTGCAGCCTTTTGCTTCAGGCCCTTGAGGTGCAAGGGGAGGGGAACAGACCCCACCACCCTCCCGTTTCCAGTGAGTAGAGAACAGTGGTATTCTTCAGGTGTTTTTCTAAGTAATAGCAGTGCCCTTGTGACTGGTCTGGAGCCCCTTGTCCTTCTGCTGTTTGCCATCCTGGCTCTGCGTGGGTTGAGCACTGGCAGTTTCCAGGAGCACTGTGGAGCTGCAGAGTGAGGCTGGAGGTGTTGTGCCAGCTCATTTGTTTTAACAAATACCTACAAATGAGGTGGGCCTTTGTGCTCCAAAGCATGGCCAGGGCAGGCAGAGGTGGTGGGCTCCCTCTCTCCATCAGTGAAGTGGACACTTCAGTGCTGCTGTCAAGATGGGAAACAAGTCTCCCACTGATCCAGGCTGTTTGTGGCTAGGTCATGGTGGTGTTGATCTGACCAGCACTCAGAGATATGAAAAAGGTGGACTCTCACCAGGGATCTTGGAACCTGAAATGCTCTGCATCATTCAAAATACTGATTTAGGAATCTAGCACAAGCAAAGCTAATCTTAATCCATGGCTCAGCACAGCAGTAACAGCCAGCTGCTAATGGATACTGGGGAGAAAGTGTGGATAGACAAGCTGAGCTTGGTCTTTCTGAGATATGTAGAAGAACATTTTATTAGAGAGGAGAAACTGAAGTTTTTATGTCAGTATATTAAAAACATGTTTGTTAATCATGAGTAGTCATTTAAAAGCTCTTGCAGGTTAGAGAACCTGAGCTCCTCATCCTTGTTCTGTCCCTGTGAGGTTCAGAAGCTTCTCATCAGAATGGCCTCAATTAAAACAGCAGCAGCACTATCTGTAGATTACTGCTTTCCATCATTTAGACTGTGTTATCTCTCTCTTCAGACTGGTTTTTAATTTTTATGTTTGCAATTATAAGTGATTTATAGGAAAATTCATTGCACGACCTGTCCAGAGTCATTAAATTCACCTAGGTTGAATAACCTGATGTTCACCTGGAAATAACCACATCAGTGACATTATCTTACTGAATTTTCAGCTAACTTAGAAGTATAGAGCTTATCTTTTCTTCCTTTTTTTTTTGCTCTCAAATATAGTGGTGGGGGAAGGGGGAACATTTTTAATTCATAAGAGGTAATTAGCCAAGTCTGAAAGGTGTGCACTAATTACAGAATGCTGTATATCTCATGTAGCTGATTGCAGCACAGGTTTCTGAATAGTAGGTATGATTTTTTCCAAACACTGTTCAGTAATTTGAAATGTTATTAGGGGATTAACTTTCCATATGAAAAGCTAAACTAATACTTATTATACAGATTATAACAGCAAGTGGCCTATGAAGCTGTTGAGGCCATTATTTTGCAGGCTGCAGTCCCTGCCAAGGACGGAGCAGAGTGCTGGATAACCATCCCAGCCAGGGGAATATGCAGAGCAGCATCCTCTGCTGTTCCTCAGCCTTCCTCCCTCTGCCAACACCAGGCAAGCTGATGGGCTCCATTTAGGAACATGACTCTGAAATGAAGAGGCAGAGGAGAAAAGGTGTGGGGGTTGTTTTGTGCCACATTGCTCTGCTGTCGTTGCAAATCAATCAAACTGTGCTGATCTTCTCCAATTATTTGGAAGCCAATCTTTGGCAAAAGGCTATTACAAGTTTACTGTTCTGAGAAAACTGGGCAGTACACTTTTAAGTATTTATTTCAGCTTGCTTGACACAGGGTAAAGTCAGTTTGTGCATCAGTATTTTTAAACCCCATTAAATAGCTTGTTTTGATTTACTGTTTATGGTGATAGGTAGTAGCTGTTGTAGATTCTTCTTCCCTCCTCCCCAGGTTTATGCTCTTATAGGGTCACATATTCTCTCTTTGTGTGACCTCTGATATTTGTCCAACACATGGGAAATCTACCTGGATTCCTCCAAGCTAAAAGCATGAAGCTGTGGCTTGAGCTAAAGGCTTGTAGTTCCAGTGAAATCCTCTCATTCCCTATGAACAAGGTAACAACAGCAAATGCAGACCTACTTTTAAATGAGGGCCATGCAGCTGTGACCATGGAGAATGGATGTGGGAGTATGTGGAGCAGGAGAAGGAAGCTCTTAGATTTCTCTGCTGAATAAGTCAGCACTTAAGTGTAGGGCTCACACTGGGGCTGTAAAATGCACACTAATCAGTGGATGGAAAATGCCTGTGTATGGTTTGTGCTTCTAGGGGAAATGTAACCCTGTTTTGGAAAAGAAAGGGATAAATGATAAAGTTTGCTTATCTTTTTAATTCTGGTTTACTGTTAAATTCCAACGCCACCTTCACCACCAGCACCAATCCCCCTGCCACTCCCCAAAAAAGAAAGCAACCCTGACATTGTTTTAAGAAGAAAACATTTTTATGTAAAGATGTACTAATTGCATCATATTATTTACACTGAATTTTAATCTTTGTTTTGGAAAGTACTTGGTCAATTCTTCATTAATAATTCAAACCAGATTTCATTATGGCTTTTTCCTCTGCCTTTTTGTCTTCATTTTGGATTCCTTGATAGATCAACCAGCAGAGGTCTTCCTAAGATGACTTGCATCTTCTGTTTAACCAATGTCCAAATTACTTATTGAAGAGTAAATTATCTGTTCTCACATCTGCCTACCTTATTAATCAATGCTTTCTCTACTTTGCTTTGCAGTGCTCTTTCTGTTTGTAAAATTATAGCTTCAGCCCCTCTGTTTGTGCTGATATATGATTGAATAGTTTATTAAATGCACTTTGTCCACATTTCTGGAATACATTTGCTGTTCTAAATTTTTTAATGCATTTAGCTTCCAATATGAAACTTGGGGAAATGGTTCTGAGCATCTCCACATCAGGTTCCCATTGCGTCCCTTTGTCTATCCTAGCAGTAATATCCTCTGAGATTTTCTCCTACAGGCATCTCTGAAACCCTTAATTGAACCACTGGTGTGCTTGTTTAAAGTGTTTCCCTCGCTTGGCTTTCTAAAATGATTTTTAAGCTTCCCCCACATAGGTTTTCTGTTTCCCTAGCCTTTCCCTTAACTAATGGCATTATGATGGTCTCCTGTCCTCAGGGATCTCTCTTGAACTACATGAACTTGTAAAGTGTCAGAGAAGACTTCTCTCAATTTCTGTTCCCACTTTTATTTCTCTCTCAGATCTGATGTCTGATCCATGGGTTTCCTTTGGGCCCAGCTGTGAGTAGCTGTGCATCCTTTTGCAAGGGAAGAAAGGGCTGTGAGCCACTACCTTGCTCCCTTTCACGGGCTGCCACTGACCTGATAGGGAAAATATGCTGTCCTGGGAAAAAGTTGGCATTGGTGCCATTAGTGGATCAAGCAGAGAGTTCTTTTGATTTTTTATATCAGGATTTGCCAATATGGTACTTGCATCCCTAGCTGTCTAATTGAAGTTAGAAAACTCTGACTGAAGTACCAGTGAAGCTTTCAGGATATAGCTCTGGTTTACGTGTGAAGTCAAAGATTTGGGAAGCCTTGTAGGAAAGATTAAGGAAGCTCTACAGAACAGCCAGTATGATGGTAATTTTCATTTGTTTCTCTTAGCAGCTTATTTTGGTTTAGAAAAAGCAAGAAAAGCCCAATGCTATCAAAGGCTTTTAACCTAAGATCAGCTACCATGAAACACTTCACCTTTCCACTTTTGATCATTATGACAGAGTAAGGAGCCAGACAGGACTGAGAAAGCCCCTCTGTCCCAGTGCCCTGCTGCAAAGTGCCAACATGAAGGGCAGGCATGGTCTGTGCCATCTGCCTCATGCCAACCAGGGGTGATGTGCTGGTGGCACTCTGGGGCTGAGCTGGGCAAGGACAGTGCAAGCCCTGTGCTCCACCAAAGCTTCTGAAGGACCTTAACCAGGGAGCACACACAGCTCCCAGCACTGAGACCAGCAGCCAGGGAGAGGAAGGGCCCTTCCCTTCACTCACACTGAGTGAAGGCAATTCCTGCAGAACCAAGGACAGAAACTTCCCCCTGAGTGCTGCTGCTGCAGAGCTGAGGTGGCTCATGCACTGCCAGTACCCTGCCAGTGATCACCTGGGCTGCTCTTTCAGTTTGCCTGATGTGAGCCAAACTACCTGCCTGGGGAAGGCTGTCAGTGCATAAATTGCACTGATACAAGGAAGTGGTAAAGGTTGGAAACAGCCTTAAAAGCTGCTTATGGGAGTATTCAGGTAGGAGGCATCAGGTAGAGTTATATCTGGGAACAGTTGCAAATTAATTCTTTAAATATTCCAAATAGTCATTGCATTTTAGTTTGATACTTTTCACTCCCATTCTGCAAAGTGAATTCTTAAATCTTTGGGTTTGACCCAATTTAAAAAAGAAAAAATGTTTAAAAAACCCAAACCAGGAAAAAACCTCATACTGAGAGATTTTGACTGTCTGATTCACTTTCATTTTTGTTTCATTTGATTTAGCCTTTTTCTTTTAATACTTGATCAAATCTTTCACTTCCAATATTCTATGGATGGGTTCAAAAGCAGTTTTGTTTTTCTTACATATTGTTCCATATATGTGTCTTGAGCTATGTTGGCTTCTCTTGTCATTTTGACACTGATTTAGTGGAATGAACTTATATTTTAAACTCTGTTGCTGTTCTTTAAATGCCTTCCATTCCACATTAACATTTCTCAACAATAGTTAGTTCTAATTAGCTTTTTTCCAGCCTGTTTGCAAATCTAGCACAATATCTTTTGAAAACAAACTTACTGAAGAATCTCAGACATTTTAAGAAAATAAGGCATCAAGTGACCTTGTTGCTGGTAGTTCATCTGTGTTCTGTGTGTGCTTGTACTCAATGATACTTATGTCTAATATGTATTTTCCTAAAGGAAAAAAATAATTCTATTAAAAGGTCTGCTGCAGAAACTCATTTTTTTCAGTGACCTATAGCAAGTAGAGTTTCAAAAGCTGATGAGCAGGTCATAGATTTCTATTAGAGTCTTCTAAAAGAGTTCACTTGTTCTGTCAGCAGCTGAGCCCCAAAAACCCACTCACTCCCACCACATTGGGATGGGAGAGAGAGTTGGAAGAGTAAAAGTGAGAAAAATCATGGACTGAGATAAAGACAGTTCAATAGAGAAGGCCAAAGCAATGCAGACAGGCAAAGCAAGGAATTCATTCCCCCTTGCCATGGGTGGGCAGGTGCTCAGCCATCCCCAGACAAGCAGGGCTCCATCCCTTGTAAGAGTGACTTGGGGGGACAGACACCATCCCTCCAAACATTCCCTTCTTCCTCCTTCTTCCCCAGCTCTGTGTGCTGAGCAGGAGGCCATGAGGTCTGGAATACTCCTTGGGTTGGCTGGGATCAGCTGCCCCAGCTGTGTTCTCTCCCAGTTCCTTGTGCACCCCCAGTCCCTCTCCAGTGGGGTGGGGTGAGAGGCAGAAAGGCCTTGGCTCTGTGTCAGCTCTGCTCAGCATAATGAAAACATCCCTGACTTACCAACACTGTTTACAGCACAAATCCAGAGCACAGCCCTACACCAGCCATTATGGAAAAAAATCACTGTATCCCAGTCAAAACCAGCACACATTCCTATTGGCATGTTTTGATGGCTTTTAACTGCCTCCATATATGTGTTTGCTGGTTTGTCTTGAACTTACACAGGCTTTCAGCTTTTCCAGAGACAATGGAAAACCAGAGCTGTACCAAGATAGCTTTATAATTTTCAGGGAAAGAAATTTGCATATATGTTAACAATTTCATTCTGTTTTAAACTAAACAGCTGAATAATTTGCTTCCTCATCTGTCTTTAATGTGCTAATGCACAGAGGTCCTTTACATGTCCTCTACAGCAGCAAAAAACCTGTGCATAGATGTTTCATTCAGCATTCATTTTTTTCTAGGAGGATTGTTTACAGACAGATTTATATTAAATTTATTTTAAACAGTGCCTGTGGATTTAAATGAGCATAGGTACATTGAAAGAGAGAGAGAAAATATAATTTTTACAACTGTACAATTAATATGAGCTGAGGGTTGATGCATTTGTGGTGTGCCATTCTGATCCGTGTGATTATTTTCTCTCTCCCTTGCATGCTATTTCTTCATGGTTTGGTGCTCTTGAGCCAAATAAAGATAAAACTGTGGCTGTTTTATTACTTGTATTCCTGTAATTCTTAGGAATCCAAGTCATGAGGCAGAATTTCACTGTCCTAACCACTGCAGCAGTGCTGAAGCAAAAGAGATTGCAGAGAAATTACAGTACAAGAAAAAGGAAAGCACAGGGGTGGAGGCAAAGGGAGAATGCACAGCCTGAGTTCAACACCCTGGATGGGACTGGTGGGAGTCCTAGGAAGTTTCTTCCTCCCCACTCTCTGCAATGTCAATTGCTCTATTAGATCTTCATTTCTTCCTCTCTGTTTTGTCTTGCTGATAGAGGAAACATAATTGATGTGCTGGTTAGCAGATATATTCTTAGAAGATGAGGCTGAGGACAGCATTGGGAACTAACCAGATCTTCAGAAAACCCTCTGAAATATGAGGAGCAGCATGGCACCATACACACATTTTTTTGGCTTCTATTTGGCCTTTTAAAAATAACTTTGTTGTAGGTGAAAGATAGTAATAAAACTTTTAGCTGTGGATGAGACATCAGCAATATTGGAGACTGTGAAGAGTTTTGAAAGTGAAGATGAATCCCTTGGAATTGGATGGACTGGAGGGAGGGAAGTATTGGCTCTGCTTTGCAGTGTTGCTTGGAGCTGTGCATTCAGGAAAAACCACTGGAGTAATAAAGTTTGAGTACTGAGGGACTGCCTGGCTAAAAGGCTTAGCTGTGTGCATGGGCAGGAGAGGTCTGTATGAAAAGGGCCTGAAAGACTTCAAAGGCTGCAGGCCAGAAACCGGGTTGGGGTGGATGTTTAAGAGAAGCACAAGTGCATCTCGATCAAAGCAAACAGTTCTACCTTGTCTGAGCAAATATTTACGTTTGGCATTCATTTTGGTTTTAATGTTACTCAGATTTTTCAGGTGAGTGAAGCACGAGAAGTGAAGCAGATTTCATCTGTGCAGAGGTTTGATTTCCAGGTTTGATTGGAGAGCAGTTGGGCAGGGAAAATTCCTCTTCCTCCACAGTACTATTGCTGTCTATCCATCCCCATCTGTGTGCCTGCTTGTTCTACCCCAAGCCTCAATGCCACTTTCATAACACTTAGTGACCTTCTAACTGTGGTCTTTGGCTTGTTTCCTACACGCCAGCAGCTCAGTGAGATACGAGGATGACACATGAATGAGCACACCCTTGAGAAAAGAGGATTTTTGGATAAAAGAGCTGTGACAATCTCAGCAAGAACACTGCCTTGCTCGACTCCTCTGTGTTGTACCATGGTCTCAAAGAAAGGCTTGACATAATTGTCACATTACCTTTCTTCCCAAACAACCTGCAGGACCTGCAATTTAGGCAAAGCACTCAGATCAAAGAAGTAAGCAAGGCACCACACTGCTCCTTAAGTTGCTATGAGAATTTTGTGCATTCCTGCCTGCAGCCTCATCCCTGTGCCTTGTTACAGCTTCATTGTGCTCCTTTGTGGCTGTAAGAAGTGTGAGTGACTCCTTGTGTCACAGCTGAGAGGAATTGAGGAGGCAGCTCAGCTCTGAGAATATAAAAAAAAAAAAAAAAGAGGCATACCAGGGAAGGGATGAAAGTGGTTCTGGTAGTGCAGGGCTTTTACCTGGGATTGTTCTGAGTTTTACCAGGAGTTGGGAAGGGATGGTGCAGAACTGAAGAGGGTACAGGAAATCTGAGGCTTTGCTTGCCTCCACAAGCCTGTCACAGTTGGCTACGATTTGTCCCTTTGACTTAAAATTTTGCTCACTGTGTGTGTAATCTTTTCCCATTACACATAATTTTTAATTTCATTTTAAAATACATGTTTGAAGATAGAGTAACCCTGTCAACAAAGCACATCTGGAATTTCAGCATGTGAGTGAGTGTAAAACATTTGATTTGATGCTGTTCAAATCAATGCTTCTTAACAGCATGGCATACAGGTAAAGAAAGTATAAAAATATGGTGTAATGCAGTGGAATGAAAAAATAACTTTCCAGTTCTATTCTGAGAATGCAGCAAAAATAGCCCAATGTCAAATGCTATTTGAATATCACTTCTTAATGTGTCTGATACGCTTATTCTTTATGTGACCCCACTGCTGCCTTGCTTATGCTGCAAAATTTCAAAAATACCTATATTAATTTTTTTTTTTTTTTCCCTCTAGGTCTACCAAATTAGTTTCTTGGTTTCATTCTCAACTCCTTATGGTTTTTGCATTGACTAATTGATGGCATTCCTACTTTCACGTTGTAGAAGAGAAATAGAACTTATAGCTCCATATATTGTTCACAAAATCCTGTCTCTCTGCAGGGGAATGAATCCCACGCAGTTTCACCTCTTGCCAAACTGAGAGAAGGTGGCTGCAATGAATCTTAGCACTGCTCTGTGTGCTCTGACACCAATGCTGGACAAGAAGTAGCAGTGAGAAAGCAACATGAAAAGCTTCTCTCTAAACCCTGACAGACTCAGCACTGGTAAAGGAGATACTGTGAGAGGCTGGATTTTATTCTTCACTATCAGTGTGCACTAACACTACAGCAAGCAGCTAAATGGGAGAAAAAGGTATTAAATATAATCAAACAGCCTTTTTAGCTAAATGAGTTGATCTGTACATCCAAGCAGGACTGTCTTGCTATATTGTCTCTAACCTTTAGCCACAGCTGGGATTGCAGGCTTGGGTTTCGTGCTGACAATAACCACACTGTCTCACTGACTTATTTTGACAGTTTATGTCCGGTTACTTTCAGTGATTTGCAAAGCTGACATTTCCCTTTAGTGAACCTGAAACTCTTTTCTGCTGTATTGCCCAGATATTTTTAACATACCAGGCAGTAATGAAAAGCAGAGAAAAGAGGGCTCTGTTCTCGCTGAGCCTGGGGAGGGGAGGGGGTCTCACAGCAAATACGAGGGGTGAAAGGAGCTGGAGTATAAACAACCACTGGCCCCACATTAGGATGGATAGTTGTGGTCAGAGGTTTATTTCTGTTCATTTGCCATGCTACAAATGCCTCACTACTGTTCTGTTCCATAGCAGATATTCTTCTGATATTGCAATATTTTCTTTCCTTATGGTGAAGTGTATCTGATTGAGCCAATTTATACTGACAGCTTTCCTAAGTTAACTTCTCAGTGAATTCCCAGTTCATTTAATATGTTTTCCTCATGCTTCCCACATTTGAGTTACCTTTGTTCTGTGTCTGAAGGATAAGAAGCTGATAGTTATTTTATATTTATATTTCAAGGCTGCTTAATGTTTAATGAGGCTGAATATGTTGTAAAAAGCTTCAGAACACTCAGGCTGGTTAATATTTCATGTCGATCTACAGAGACAACTATATTGATCTTTTAAGCATCTGCTAAACAAGACAAGGAATAAATTAGATTTTGGTCAGTTTGATTTGGTTGGTGAGTTAAATAGCTTTTAGAGCATTATCACCTTTTAAAATGTTTTGTTTCCAGTTGAATAAAGTAGATTTTAAAGGCAGTATTTCATGTCATTTCTCATTGCTTTTCATCTTGCCTGTTTCATTTCAGCTGTGTTTGTGTATGTTATGAAGGGATGCAGGAATATAAAGAGGGGATGTTGGCACTGGCTGTTTTATGCACCCATAATTATGAAGCTACAGTTGAGGGGCCCTGTTGACTGCATTTTGGACACAGGTTCCCAGCATTAAACTAATATTTATTTACATCACAGCTGGAAAATTCTCTGAAAACACTGCAAAGCTGGACCATGAATACAGTCTGATTCAGGGGAAAATCTGCCTTATCCCCAGGTTCCTTATCCCAGAGGACCTATCTAAACATCTTGTATGCAAGCTTACTTTTCACCAGCTTTGGGGTAACAAGTGCAGAAAATGGATTTCCTTGCAAAAAGAGGAAAAATAAATTACTATATCCATTCAGATGTCTACAGAATTGTTCTGTAAACCTACTGCAGGTGGACAACAAGGCTTTAGAAAGGTCCTTTTTATACTGGAATAATTTCATTATGGTTTTGTGATGATTAAAATTTTCCAAACTCCACATCCAGAACATGCAGCACGTGTAGAGCTGACCTAGCACAGACATTTTTATTAAGAAGATGAGGAGGTAGCCTTGGCACAAAGCCATGGGGTTTGCCTGTTAGCTAAAGAAGAGGTCATGCAGGTACCCTAGAGAAAGACCCATGCAGGAAACATTTGCTAGTTTGACTAAACTCAAGTGTAAATTTCTGCATTTATTGTCTCCGTGAAAACAATACTCTCTAGCCTACAAGTAAACAAATACTTTTCTGGTATAGAACTAACTTCCAAATTATTTTGTAGTAAACTAAATATTCCAAATCAGTATAACCCTAAATGTGTCTGTTTCAGGTCACATACATTTATAAGTATATATGAGAATAGTGGAATAATACTTTTCTTGTATTTGTGGGCATTTTTTGATTGTTTGTTTAACTATACTTTGCTGTATCCAGTTTGGAGCAGATGTAACAGCTGTGAAAACTTCACTTCTTTGGCACAAACTATTTCAAAGCTATCAGCAATTTGGGGAGATATGAGGGTTCCCAGAAATGTTACCTCTGTATTAAGTGAATTTAAAACTTAAGGACAAAGAAAAAAGGAATTGATGCAAAATCTTCTAAACTAAAAAAGCAGGAATGTAGAGAAGCAGGAATTAAGAGTACCTTTCCAGCCACTCTTTTTGCTTCATTCCTGCTGCCTGTGGAATTTCCTTGTGAATTCACTCTTTAAAAAAGATGCTCCCTATGATTTAAAAATGTCTCATCTGCATGTTACCATGTAAAGACTTCAGGAAGTTTTGGCCATTTGAATTCTGTTGCACTTGTCATTTGATGGGTTCTCAACTAACACTCCTTCCTTTTGTGTCCCAGCAACCAAGGCCCTGTGTGATGCAGTGAAAGCCATGTCAGCAGAACTTCAGCTGAATTTAAAGCTGGAGGGGGGCATTGGAAGTAATCTGGGGGGATGTATCTTACCTGTCCTTCTTGTCAACGCTGTGTTTTGTGTGTCTGTGTTATCTTACAGTGATAAAAGCCCATCCCCACTTTTATTTCTTCCTGAAACACTAAATTCATTGACTTTTATTCAAACAGTCCTGAGAAGTCCTGAGAACATCATTCTCTTGGGAGTTCACTAAGTACAGTAATTATTTCAAGGTATGTTTTCAAAAGATATAATAATTTTTCATTTTTAGTAGCCCCACTGGTCCTTTTTAAAGGCTGTCAGGATGTTCCCATATAAAGAAAGTATTTCCTGAGTGTCTCAATGCATATCTAAATTCTTGTTGATATGATGGAACATTGTCATTTCTAATGTATGTGTCAACCTTAACTAGTACTCTGAGTCAGCATCATGCCATGACTTGTTCTATACAGCTGTTCTGGAATTTCAGGTATGTGGTAGTTTCAGACCACAAATGTGAGCCCAAATAAGAAACACCTAAAAATACTAAAACTTCAAAAGCTAGCCAATCAGACCATATCTGGACCCTTTATGAGTATGAAATAAATTCTTCCACAGGGAAAATAATTAATATGCAGTATATGAAACTGAGCTCTGTTGCCCTCAGAGCCAACACTTGTTCTGAGGATGGATATCCCTCACTTAGCAATAGGAACAGCAATGCATACCCAGGATAATTGTATTCTTGTCACTGCCACAGTGAAGAAGAGCTCCCATCTGTGGGAGATGTTTTCCTTTTTCCTGTGGAGAGGCAGAGTGCAGGTGTGAAGTTGCCTGTTGTGTCACTTGCACACGTGTGCCCCTCGTTCACTGTCTCAC
The DNA here is from genome assembly GCA_013398075.1 of Notiomystis cincta. NCBI lineage: Eukaryota > Metazoa > Chordata > Aves > Passeriformes > Notiomystidae > Notiomystis > Notiomystis cincta. The sequence continues at coordinate 143,604 of VZRX01003472.1, forward strand.
TCTAGGGGAAAGCTGGTAACTTCTTCTGAGGTTGCTGTGAAATTCATCATGACTGGGACAATCTATACAGTCTCAGGGACATCAGCCTTACTGGTGCCTGCAACTTCAGTGGAAAATAATCCTAAATTCTCCCTTTGTAATTAGTGACTATGGTTAATCTGCTCCTTGCTGGACATACTGAATGGAACACACTAAATTGGAGCGATGAAAGGAGAAGTGGTGGGTGCTTCCAAACTTGACTATAGGCCAAGTCAGGTTTTGCAACATTTTTAGCTATGAAATCTTTTTTGTAGATCCTTCTGTCACTCTGTGAAACTCACTCCATTTGCTGAGTGATGCCACTGTGACTCAATAGAATGCCTCAGGCTCCTTGAACAGACCACTAAGACTTTACACAGTGTCTTCCATGAACTAGACTTACAGCCTATCTCACAGGAGCATGAATCAGTCTGAATTCCTAAATGTTAGTGCTCAGTAGTAGTAAGATCAGGATCTGATGGTTGTAAGGTTATTTGTGACCTCCAGTCCCCCCACCCCATGGTTCTGCTTGCCTTTGGGTGGCCCAGGCAGGGAACTAGGACTTAGACTAGTTCCCATTTTCCTCAGGAGGAGGAGGCCACGTTAACGTCACTGGGATCAAGATCAGCTTCTGCACTGCAAATAGCAAAGCATTATGCAACCATTGTAAGGTACTTGTGTAAGGAGAGCAGGATGGGCTGTGATCTCCTTTCCTCAGGGAGTTATGTATGGTACCTCTTATTGGAACAGGAGACAGATTCGACCTGATTGAATCATTAAATGGAACTGTAAGACAATTAACATTAGCCACTTAGCTCATTTCATAAATTCCAATAATTAACACTGCATGGGCAATAATAATGGCTATTCTAGATATCTAAGTAAGAAAAATGCACCTTTGATGTATTGTGGCACAGGCATAGTGAAAACACTGAGTTAATGGAGGATCTATGTAATAAGTTACCATACAGAACCTGCAGTTGGAAATATATAAACATGCTTCCCAACAGAATTTCACTGTGTCACAATTGATTAAGAAAATCGGCAATAACTGACAAGATAGGCAAAAAATGGATTTTCATGTTGCTGGGATGAAGTATGGCTCCCAGCAATTAATGGTTTTAGTCATATTAAGCAGATAAATAATGCTATCTGACATTACAGTATTTCACATTACACTAAAATTTTGTAACGTTTGCTCATAATATGAGTTGAAATATGTTACCTAGGAAAAAAAATGTTATCTCTGGAACAGTCAAACCCCATTAGAAACCTTAGGCTTGAAAAATCACAATGTTAACAGTTATATCCCCTAGCAAAGGTTTGCTTTCCTTAAATAGTGTTAAATTTAAACCCAGAAGCTCTAGTCTCTTTTGGAGTTACTCTTCCATAGTGCATTGAGCTTGAAAGGGAAATTTAGTGCATGGAATGTACTGTGCCATCACTGAATGTTGGTAAGAGAAACACCACGAAGAACTGCAGAAACAGGGGAGCCTTCACAATGAAATCACATCAGGGATACTTATGTTCTCTAAAACTCTTTCTACATTCTGCTTTATTTAAAAACCTCCTACCTTAATATGACCCCATTACCCATTATGGATAAGTAAGTTGATTATTTTAAACCTCATTCTAATTGGCATGTTTGCCTTTTTCCTAGCTGGCTATATGCTACCTGAATACCATTCTTTTGGGGAAAAAAAAGGAAAGGTTTTTTGGACCTAAATTTTCACTTACTGTCTGCATGAACAACTCCTCTGATTTCAGCATCCTTACTCATGTAAGTATAGTTTTATCCTGGAAAACACCGATGTGTTCCAAGCAGTAACAGGAATCAAGAACAAATAGAACATGAATTTTCTCTTGCGTGCTGCTAATTCTGTTCCAAATTAATTTAGTAATGTGGAAGAAAACGTGATTGCTTGTCAAAGAACAGATGTGGGGTTTTTGTTGGGACAGTGCACAGTGCATTCAGAAGTGTCATGTTTAGCTGAGGGCAACAATGCTTAGTGTCTCAGCACCCAGCTCCCACTGCATTTCAACAAGAATGAGCAAACAACCTTCCCCTGGGCTCCAGTGAAAATCCTTGGTTTAGTATACAGTCTGAGCTGCAGTTTCTCTTGCAGGAAATAAGCTTTTTTGAGGTACCTTTTAAGGTATTATTTCCTGAAACAGCAGAAGATAATTTGAGTACACAGAGAGTACTGAAAATCTCTTAGCAAAACATGTTAGTTTGATAAAGACTGTCAGAATTATTGAGTACAATAAACCTTTCCAAACCCCAGCCATAAACAAAATAGATAATCATTTATACGTGCCAAGATAAATTTTATTGCTTCTCAGATAACAATGAATTTAGGCTTTTATTTAACTTGAGGGTACTGTAAAAGCAAAATCAGTTCATTTTATGACATTTGCCCTACTGCATGTTAGTGGGAGAGGTAAGGATTTTCCAGAGACATTGCAGGCAATGTCCTAAGTGCACCCCAAAAGCTTAGTAGTGGTACCAGCAAGCACATGTAATCTGTCAGACTCAGCAATCTAGATTTAATTATCTTCAACTGCAAGATGTAAAATATTCCACCACAGTTCTTCTATGACCTTATAAAAATGCCACTGTTTATGGAGGTCACAGTTCTGCACTGTCTCCTGATGATTTCCACAAATGTGTTGAGCTGCTGAAGTGTCTCACATCCTGGGAGTCTCAAAGCTGCCCTCTGGATGGTTATGGGACCAGGGTGTGATGTTTTACACCAAACCTTCCAGGAACCTCCCACAGAACGTGGCTGTGGAGCCCTATCTCCCAGTATTAGTGTCCAGAACAAATTCTAGCTACAGAAACTATGTATACTGCACTTCTTTAATAAGGTGAAGAAGAACAGTTGGTGCTGCATGGCCAGATGCTTTTGGAAATGACCACCCAGTGCTTTGGGAACTACTGGCTTTAGAGACTTGGTTTGTGCTTTCACATCATCTCTCTCTGCTCATCTGTGTTAGTGTTATTGCACCTTCACAGTATCAAAAAGAAGTATTGGTTTTATTGTGCTTATTTTAAAACCAGTACATTTAAAACCAACCAAACTTAGATAAGCTGGGTATACAAAAATATACATGTAACAACTCACATTATACAGTAAAAAAGAAAGCACCTGTATGGAAAGCTTCCCCCCTTTTTTGGAAGGAGAGCTGTCTTTAGAGTTGCTTCAGTAACATGTATTTATACGTATATACACACAAACCCAGAACTTCAGCCACAAGAATCTGTCCTCTTCCGTGGCAGAGGAGACAGAAGGCCCAGAGGGGTGATGTGTCTCATTCCTTCTCCATCACAGAACTGCTGCCATTCACACTGCGTGAACAGGAGCAGGGCTCGGGTAAAGTGTGAAAAGCAGGAGATAAATTATGCTCCATGTGGCACAATTCCTCCCAGGACACAGCAAACCCAAGGGCCCACAAGCACTTGTGCATTGCCCTGGTGTCAGAAAGAGCAGCTGCCATGCTGGACTCTGCCTCCCTGGCTGGGAAAGCCGGCGTCAGGGACAATCTTGCACTGGAAAAGCAGGAGCCAGGGGGCTGCTGGGCTCTCCTGCAGCACCACTGACCCAACTGGGACACAGAAACTGTGGGGAGACAAAGCTGGGATCAAACTCTTCTCTGGATAGGAGGCTTAAAGTGCTAACTCTAAACTGTTACATGCTATTAAAAAAGACAACTAAATAACTTAAATCTGTTTAAACATTAGGTTTCTAATCCTAGGTGCATCCCACTATGGTAAAAGTGGGTATTTGAAAAAAATATTTGTCTATTAAAGATCTTTGCAATGTTTTTAGAAGTGCCCTTTCCATGTCAGGCTCTAACCTATTCAGAAAAGTTACCTTCTTATTTTTCAAAAGTAAAACTGTAGTAATTATATTCTGTATATAATCATGTGAAAAAGTAAAAAAGCTATTTCTATGTGATTTCTGAGGTAATAAGCTGGCATGTTAAAAATAATATTAATGCAAGTCATTCAGATAATAATGTCCCTTGCCCATCTTCCCTCTAAGAGGGGATGGACACGGTGATTCAGTAAAGTGGAGAAAAGATGCCTGGCACACTGGTTGGTACAATGTATCATAGTTCATCATGGTTTCTTGTGAGGTCTTCCCCATAATTGGTAGCTTGACTTCCAACGAACATATTCCAGTTGTCTAGAATCTCCTCTTTTGTTAGTTTTTGATCCTGATAGGAGGAAAGCAAAACTTCTGTAAGAATATTTTCAAAGCTAAGTCAAACACACACCAGCACACACTTGCAAGAGCCCTGAGAAACAGACAGCTCTTCACAGCAGCAGACTCAGGTTCTGCAATCATTTGTAGCTGTCAGTGAGTGAAATTTGGACCTCAATGGAAGACAGAAGCCCCACAGGCTTCACCTGGGTCAAACTGCTACCTGAATGTTCTTTGTAATGAACTCACTGCCAAGCAGTAGCTCAACAGTGGATTACCTGGTACACTGTTTTGCCCTGTGGTTTGATTCATCTTCTGACAGTAAAAATGAAAATCCTCTGGTGCACTTTGTGGAAGATGGTTTCTTATGTTAGAAATTTAAACTTTCTCTTTTAAAAGAAAGTATTTTGGCTTTCAGGTTCCAGCTTTGCTTGCACTACACTTCTGAAGATCACCATCTGGAATCTACTGTCCCACATCAGGGCCGGTGTTTAAGTGAAAGGTATGTGCTTGATTATAGAACTGAGGGTGGTTTTGCTACACCTGCATTTAGATACAAGAGGTAGCTAAATGCAGCTTTATTTTCCTCTTTTAGTGTATATAAGCATACAGAAGTCATGACCACTCTTAAAAGAAAAGGAGTATTTTAGCTGTGTTAAAATGCCCAGGCTGAAGATGACTGTTTCTTATCTCAGCTAATGAAAGCCAGGGAAACTTCTAGAGCTGGTTAACTGCATTTTACCACTTTTGCTTTGTGACTCTAACACTACCAACTGAAACTGGCATGGAAACATTAACCCACTAGCAAATCCAGCCTCTAAAGAAAAGTTATTAGGAATAAATTCTTGCAAGCTGGTATTTAAAAAAAACCCCACACTGCCTTATATATTTAAAAATGATCCTGGAACACTACCTACCTTGTCCACATCAGATTCGTAGACTAAGTGCCTGGCTTCAGCTAGTGCATGATCATAGTCTTGAGGGAGGATCCAGTGCTGAATCTCATCTTTGTCCATCTTTCCATCCTTGTTGAGATCACGAAAATCTGAAAACTGCTCACGCTCAGTAACCACCCAGTCGGGCTCTGGTCCACCCTCTTCATTTGAAAACATATCAGCTGGAGAGGAAATAAGGGTCTTACTTGAGTCCTATTTACTTTTCAAATTAAGCACAAACCAAAGATATTTGCACAGTGTTCCTCAGGAGACTGAACTTTTCACTCTTTGCACAGTGTCTCTGCACAGAAAAAGAAATGTGGGGTGTAAGTAGAGTAGCTGTGTGTATCTTCTCTCAGGCTTATTTCTTCACTGCTGGTGGAGAGGTGAGCATGTTCAAAGGCCATCAGCTGCTGAATTTCAGAATGAACAAAATCCTCTAAGGATCTCTGGTTAAACAGCAGTCATCAGCTTTAGTGCTAGGCTCAGTCACATGGGGAGAAAGGAACTCAGCCATTTTATCTTGTCCCTGCCAGCAAATGTCTTTATGGATAAGCTCAGACTCCAGCCAGCAGAGAGTGATTAAAGGAAAAAAGGCACAGGGGGAATTTAGGCAAATAAAAATTGCTAAATGGAACTTGCATGCTTTTGTACTGCTTTTAGAGAAGTCTGTGTAAGAGACATTCAGCTTAGAAGTCTGTGTAAGAGACATTCAGCTTGGTAGATCAGTTCTCTTTCAACCATGCAGTGCTGTAGCACACTGCAGCAGAAGACACTCTTCCACACAGGCAGACCTGGAGAAGTCATGAATCATGGTGCCCCCTGTGAGGAACCACAGGCACAGTGCCCTTGTCACAGGCTGGTACCTGGGGAGGGAGCACCAGCTGTGACACAGGAGGCAGAGACTGCACACAGGAGCTGCTCTGTACACCACCCCTGTGCTACATTTTGGAAGGACTGGTTAGGACCATGCCACAGTGGCAGCTGCTTTCTGCACAAACACAGCAGAATAGCAGTGATTATTAGAACCAAGTGACCCATAACTGCTCCTTACATCACAGGCCTTTCCAAGCCATGAGTGCTGTTTCCAGGCCATTCTTCTCGTCACTGTGACCGATCCTTCCTGCTCATCGGGACTGCTTAATCCTCAAGCCTTCCACTTTCCTAATTAGAATTAAAGCCTGCTTTATGATACTATTCCTCTCCTCAAAATGCCTTTTGGGTTTGGTTTTCAAGGATGTGCTGAGGAAAAGTGTACCCACATGATGGTCTGAGGGCCAGAGGCTGGCTGGTATCTCTGGGAAATACAAATGCTGAATTCAAAGCCAGGAATAACCCCCCTGACCCTGGGCTGAGGTTCTCCACTGTCACTGTGCACAGCATCCCTGAAATACTCTGTTACCTGCTCATGCACAGAGAGAATTTAGTTCTCCCTGCTCAACATTTTTATGGGTTTTCTGCTCTGCTGCTTGTGCAAATCTAAGCCAAGTTTTGCAAAAGACAAAATGAGAGGAAAGAAGGAAAAAGAGAGTGGAATTATTCAATAACCTTCATGAAATCTCCCCAGCAAATACTCCATTTAGAGACTGAAATTTTTGGACTTCTTTCCGTTGTTCCTTATAAATTAGCAAAGAATAGTTTTAGTTTTCTGTTGGTTTCTTAATCCCAACTTCATCAAAATTTAAAAAAATTACACTTGAAAAAGGAAAGTAGGAATATTTTAAGCATAGTTTTCTCAGCTCATGAAGAAAACTTCAGACAACACATTCACTTTCTTTTTTCATTTTTTAAAGTGCAAATTATATTGTTTATTTGAAGTAACTGACATGTCCTGTCAATTTGATTTTTATCATCCTTGCCAATGTGGGGTGATCGTGACTAGAACATTCTATGTTCCTATCTATAGAAGACAAGAAGAACCAGCATTCACATGGTAACAAATGTTGACAATTACCTTATAATTATATGTAGGTAATGTCACTGAATGAACTGAAATTACTGTGGAAATTATGCTGCTCTGTTATTTCAGTCATAGATGAATAGCATTCACTTTCTGGGCTAAATATAATTTACAAGGAACAGAACCCCCCTGCCATTAATTAGTGTGTGTATATTGTTCCTGATTCTGTGTGAAGTGATCTTTATAGCACCACTAGAAACAGAAAAGATTCATCCAATTTTGCACTAATGCTTTCTTAGTGCTACTTTCTGGACTTAAAACCCATCAAAATATAATGGTATCATCACTTTGGAAGTATGGGCTTTACTTACTAATTAAACTAGGAAAAACAACTAATAGGAACAAGGTGAATTTTCTCTTTTTGCAATGTTTGCTTCCCAAACTTGGGAAAAGACTAATTCATTCTCTGGTCCTCCTGCATTTCTAAACAATGCCTTCAAACAGCACTTAACATGGTGTAATAGACAGAGAATATACATGCCATGAAAAATATTACTCCAGATTCTCTTCTCTTGTTGTCACATAACTCTCAGCTCAATTAAATGAGAACAAGAGAAGAATTTTGTGCTGTGCAGTATGAGGAAATTTTCCTGGTCATGTTGCTATCTACCTAAAATGAAATTAAACTTTCTGGGTTGGATGGTTGGTGTAAAATAGTTGAACTGGAACCCAGAACTGTTCATCTCTGGGTTGTTAATGCTGCTGCAAATTTGATAGAAGATGGAAAAACAGACTGGAGATTATATAAGAAACACCACTTACCAATGTACTCATCCTGATCCACAAAACCATCCCCGTTTTTGTCTATGTCTTCTAAGGTTTCCTGGAAAACAATTTTGCATGAAAGTAATCAAGAAAATAACAGAGCTCTGACTACCTGCCTTTGATCATTTAATGTTCTGAGGCTTTGACCTGCCCCTGTACACAAGTGAATGTAGTCTCACTAAGTCCAGTGTGATTGGTGTTTATACAATGAATATAGAAATATCCTTTCATGTTGGAAAAATTCCCTGTGTGAATGAACTGCTTAAGTCAGGGGCAGATAGAAGCTTGCATGAAACACTCAGCTGCTGCATGTCAGCACACCCTCCTTTTATTCTGGTTTAAGTCCATGCCCCAAGATTGTTTCTTGATTCCATTTAGGAGCTGTCTAAATGCACTTAACAAGTCTTTCTTGTATTGAGAGTTCTAAACCAAGTGAGTATCACGAAAGGCATTCCTTTCTGTTCCCCATTTAGTTATTATGTGTGTGTCTCTTTCTAAACCCTGCCTGGAAAGGTTAGAGAAGACTTCAACATTCATCCATAAAAGTAGAACCAATGGCATTGATTTTGCTTTGCTTACTAAGACAACAATGTTTTTCATGTGCTCAAACTCCTCTGGGTGAAGGAAAGCAGTGAATTCTTCACGGGTGGCAGCCAAGTCTCCATCCAGATCTGCAGTTTTGAATCGTCTTTCATCTCTGGGCAGCATTTTCTTAAAACTGTGCTGATCAGTTGCATCTTGGAATTCTTCTGGATTTTCTGCAAACGAATCAAGATGATCTCAGAAGTGTTTTCCTTTAAAACATACCAGCAAAGCAAAGCTGTCTGAGTCTAGAAATAAACAGGTTTATTGCCAGGATAGCTGTTGTTCTAAATGGAACTTCTCTTCCCTGTGAAGTTTTAAATTCAGGGGTCAAGTACTTGGTTTGATTTTTAAAGGTGATAGTAGAAGAGGTAAATTTCTGAGCAAGGCTTCTGTTGGATTTTGCAGTGTAATATATTATCCCTCACAGATTTTTTTTAATCTGCCTTTACAAGCACCACTTGGGCAGTACTTGGGGTACACTTCATTCACAGAAGTTTCCTTTTTCTTTAGGAATCAGTATGATCCACACAACTTTTCAGTTTCAAGAAGAGCAAGCCAAGGCAATGTGGTTTCAGAAGGTGGCAGACTGACTGAAATTATCTCAGTCCTACGCCTCTGCTACAGGGAACCTAATAATTATTTGCAGTTTAAAACAATGACATTTTTCAGGGTGTTCAGTAGCATAAAAGGAATGGTATTTGATCTAATTTTTAAAATAGGATTATTATACTGACTTTAAAAATGAAAAATACAACAATTTCACAATCAGTATGTTGGGAGACAAACACAGGTGAAAAAGACTAGACCAGGAATTACAGAAGAGAATTTTAAGTATTCATTACCCCAAGCCCACAATGCTGCTCTCCAAATCTTGGGGATTAGAGGGAGCAAAGACAAAGGGCTGAGAAGGGTTCCAGGGATGATGCTGCAGGGACTGCATGTCAAATGTTCCCTTCCACAAATGTAACAAGCTCCATTTTAATCTAAGGTGGATTTTGAAATTATTACTGCTACAGGAAGCTTGCTCTAGAAACTGCCTCTGTGGTAGGTAAATATTGTCTTCTCATTTCCAGTAAGTATAAATGGTCAATTAATACTGATTTGTTGCTCTGTCAGTATTGCCCTTTAGCTTAAGTGATCTCTTCTCCTCCTCTTCCTTCATTAACTTATAAAAGCAAAGGGAACATAGAGGGGGGGCAGGGGTAATTCAGGTATATTTTTTAATAAATGTTTCTTTTGCCTGATTTGTTAAGGATTTTCATTTGCAGTTGATCACAGTCTGAAGCATGTTATTCTGCAAGAATGATTTAATCAATAACTTTGCTATAGCTTAGACACAGACTAAATTTTTAACATCTAGACTTAAGATTTTAGAGACTAAATTCACAAATACAGTTAATTAGACAATATATTATTTTTAATTAAGGTACCCTTTTTAATGTTAAAAAATAATATATTTCTAACTGGAGGAGACTTTAATTCAGCTGTGTCAGTATATTTAATAATACCTCTACAAAACCTTCTGTGTGCTGGTGACCCATGTGCAAAGGGCTGCAATCAATAACTAAAAAGTGCTTTTGACCTCTGAGCATCTATAAAATTTAATGGGAGCTTCGAGAGTCTTAAATGTGACATCAAACTCCTGTTGACAGGAAGGCAAGAAATCATATTTTACCATCTCCAAAATCCTTGATCATCCAATCTGAAGATGTTCTCTTACCTAGGTAATAACCATATGTGGCTTGTTTGTATTCCTCCCAGGAGATTTTATCATCCTTGTTTAGATCATAGTCTTTCCAAACTTTAGCCACATTTTCATAGATGTAGCGTTTCTGTACTCGTTTAATCCAGGTTTTTAATTCCTCTGTTGTGACATAGCCATCTTTGTTGTCATCTATTCTATCCACAATCTTCCTGTAAAAAGAGATCAGCATCTTTAAGAGCTGGTAGAAAAACCAAACTGCATGTCAGGCCAATTTTAGTGATCTTTATCTGGCCCTGATTTTCCCCAAAAACGGACTGCCCCAAACTCAGAAAGCTGTACTAAAGGCTTTCCTGCATTTTATACATCATCTCTATTTGTTATTCAGCATTGCTACAAATAAATGAAAGGGAATCTGCACAATCCAAATTAGTGAGCAGAGAATACCTGGCTTTCTTAGGTTGTGTTTCCCATCTTAGGGGCATCTGTTCTTCACTGCCTACAGGGAGTGGCCGTGCTGGCTCAGAGCAGGAGACACCAATTTCACTGTGGCTTTCCAGCAGACTGACACCAGGGTGTAGTGAGTTATTTGACTGTGTAATGCTGGGGATGTACACCAGGTACAGTCTCCCTTTCCAGGGCCTACAGGCACTTTTAAACACTCTTTGCAACTCCACATCTTGGTTCTCCACAAAGAAACCACACCTGGGCAACTGGACCTGCTCAAGTAGTGAAGCAATCTCTCTTCCCAAGCCTTTGTTACAAAAGTGGTTGCTGAAATAACAGCTGCAGCTTCTGCTGAACTTCCAGCAATCTTGTGTGTCTGATATTATCAGATTGAATACATAAACACTATATATTAGAGCAAAAAAGGGGCTGCTGAATTTCCTTTCTGAATCAGTAAAGTGTGAATTAACTGAGTAGAAAACCTTTCCTCTTTTCTATCAGTTGGTTGCCAATGGTCCCTTTCCCTCTATTTGTCACCAGATTTTCCCCATGACAAATTTGATTTCATTTGTTTACCTAGTATTTTCTTCAGCTGTTAATGTATTACATGATTATGCTAATAGCTCTTGGCAATGTCTGACATGAAAGAAGTCAAGCCTTGTACCAGAAAATGTTTCATGCCTTCTCCTTTCTACCTGTTTTTGTAGGTCCTTGCATCCATGTGCATTATTCCACCCCACTTCTCAGCTAAAGATGGGGACAATGAAACATTTCTTGCCTCCAGGCTCCCAAAGGTAAAAAGCTGTTGGATGGACTGTGGACCTCACTTTTTACTGTTACTATTGGAATGACCAATGTGCTGCCACACTTCCTCAGCAAGGTAAAATGGCTTATAAACAGAGCAGCATGTGCTCTGCTCAGAGCAGCAGGCTGTATTCTTCTGTTTCCTCCCAGAAATAATTTAAAAATAGCTTTTAATTAAATCTGCCTTCCTCCTAAAAGCCAATCCCTTGCTGAGAAGTTACTCTTTTTGTAACCTACTACAGAAGCATAACAAAACTGGAGGGAAAAGGTTCAGTATATCTGACTGTTAAGCCACAAGATGTTTGGGTTTTTTTAATCCTCTCTGTACCTCCCAGTATGCTGCTATCCAAAATTACAAGGTTGGGAAATGCTGGAAGTTATGAAACTTTCCCAAAGGTCCTCCAGGAACCACATCCCTGATGTCCTGAGAGGGCCACTTGAGTCACCTCCATTAAAAAAGTTATGGACCATGGCTGTACTTTAATGTGACTGCGTCACCTCTGCACAGGGTGATCCACGAGATCACTGGAAGTTAAAACTTCTTCCCTTGCTGAGTTAACATTTGTAAAAGCTTTGTTTAAAAACAGCTCCATTTCCTATCATATCCCCAAGTGAATTATCTGGAGTAGTAAATGCAGCCCAGTATTAAGAGGGCATGTCCATTTTGGTGATACAACTCGTGAGAATGTAGGTCATAGACCATGTATGCTGAGAACACGGTTTCTTTTGCTCCCTCTGGAAACAATGAGGATGAAATCGGTCATTTCTGGTACCCACTTTATCTGTTTATTCACTGAGACACATAAACAGTAGTGACAGCTTTCAGAAGGAGCAAGAGGTTGCTCAGTGAGATTACAGTGCTGCTGCTTAGCAGGTGCCACTCCCCATGGAAGGGAAGGCAGGGGGAATCTTAGTGAGAACATGCAGATATTTTAAACAATCTTCTTCATAACTACATTAAAGGATCTTTCTTTAAGTTCTATTAAATTTAGTTCTGCTTAGTGATCTGGCTTCTTGTAGGTGTAAAGGAGGGAGAAGCAGTAAAGTAAGGCATGGTCTCTGTTCTTGGCATGAAGAGCAGCATGGAAGTAAGAGCAACTAAAACACTGTGAGCAAAGAAGTCACAAGTTGAAAAGCTGTGGGAAGATGCTTGAAGTGGACTTGTAAACGTAGCTGTAAAGAAGGAACAGTTAAAATTTGATTAACAGTGATATGATGTGGGCAAGTGTCCCAGGGGCAGGGAGCCGCAGCAGCAAAGCCCCCCGGCCGCAGGTCCAACAGCGGGCACAGCAGCCGGGACAGCAGCTCCGCCTGCGAGGTTTATTGCTGTAGGGCCAGAAAAGGCAGGAGAGGAAAGCACCAAAGCGCGAATTACTGGCTGCTCCTTTGCAAAACCGGCGGCGTGTGAGAGAAATCGAAACCCCGAGGTTCGACCCGCAGGCCACGCTGGGGTGCAGGGCACCGCTCCGGGGTACAGGGCACCGCTCCGGGGTGCAGGGCACCGCTGCACGAGCCCTCAGGGTGCGAAGGGTCCCGCAGCCCCCTCGGACACCGAGGCAGCCCCAGGCCGCCTCCTCCGCCCCGGGCCCATCCCGGGCCCTCCCCCTGCCACGTCTCCCGCCCGGGCCGGGCGCTCACCCCAGGCGCTCGCGGCTCTCCTCCGGGCTGAGCTGGTCGAAGCTCCGCGCCTCATCCTTGCCCAGGAAGGCCTCGTGGTCGTACTGGAANGCGGGGCCGGGGGCCGCGGGCTGAGCCCTCACGGGGAGCGGAGGGGCCGCTCCGCTCGGCCATCGCCGGAGCGCCCCGAGCTCAGCCTCGTGAACACCGCGGCAGCTCGAAACAGCGGGTCGGGGCTGTCCCGCCGCTGCTGGTCGTTCATCCAGAGCGCCAGGTCGATGAGGATTTCTGCTGTCACGATAAATCGGTTGGGAAAGCACAAAAGTACGATTTTAAACACAAATAAACAAACCTCTCCACGCTGTCTTGAGTGTTGATATCCCAAAAATATGGGGGAGAAAGTTTGCCAGCGTTCTCATAAAGGATATTGTTTATCGTGGTGGGGTCACTGTCACTGTAAGGGAACCGAACTTGGGATCCTGAAAACGTGGGAGAGGGGAATCCCAAATCATATAGGAAAAGGTTTTGGTTTGTTTTGCTTAAATTGCAATTTATTCACAGTTGTGGAAGTGTCTAGGCAGGGGTAATTGAGATTTTCCCCCGGTCTGATTCCTTTCCCCGTGTTACACACATCATTCACGACTGGAGCAGTGGAGAGGATTGTCACTGTGTGCAGTCCCTCGCAGGGAAATGACCCTGCTGCTGGGTGTCCTGTGGTGAGCTGTGCTCCATGCCGAGCCCTGTGTGTCCATTGTCACTGTGGCCGTGAGGGTGTTACCAGCTGCAAATTACAGCAACTGCTTTGTCAGCCCAGCCACAGGGTGTACAAAACACCTCTGATGTGGCCTTTGGGTGCACCACTAACACGGACCTGCAAGCTGCTGCCCCAGACTACAGCTTCTCCTCGTGTTCTTGTTAGGCTGCTAGGGCTTCTTTTGACCTGAACCTCATCTGTAGCTGTGCCTGGCAGAGGAGTTGGTCGTAAGGACTGCAGAAATGTGGTGGTGGAGGTTTCTGCATGTGCTGTTTTCCTCCTTTTGCGACTCGTGCAAAGAGCAAATGGGAGTCATGCAGGGCTAGTGCTGGTTTGCCTCAGAATTGCTGGCAGCAACAGCAGATTTCAAATATTTGAAGAGTCAAATATGTTGGTTTGTTACTTAATTAGACAGAGAGGAACACTAATGCACCCCCTTGAGCTCAGCTCAGCGAGCTGCCCTGTAGGCCTGGACAGTCTGTCCTCTGGGGGTGTTTGTGCATCCACAGCTGAGCAACTGCTCCACTGCTGTTTGCTGAGAGCTGTGAGATGCATGTGGCAGCTTGGAAACGGCTCAGCTGATCAGACCAGCTGTGTTTGAGTTTCCAAAGCTAGTGAGATGTAATTCTTCTAACTGTGTTTGGGTCTGTTTATTTTTTTCTTATTAAGTATATGCCTTCAAAACAAAGTTTTCATTAACATAGGAATCTCATATTTGTACAATATTCAGACAAGGGGGGTTTTTTTGTGTCTCAGTTTTCTAATATTCCTGTCTCTGATTCCTACATCTATAATACTGTTTTTAACATTATTCCAGAGGTGGGTTTGTGCTGAGGTGCTGAAGTTTTAGCTTGCATATCCACAAGTGCTGAAGTGTGCTGCTAGTCAAGAGACGAGTCATTTACATGGGTAACAGGTAGGCTTTGCTGTCCATTCACCCCATCACTGTTGTAATCAAACATCAGCTTGATGCTTGATCCGAGTAGCAGAGGGATATGAAATTATTTGAGGGATGTGGGAAATGAATCCGTGTGTTTTGTTGTCAGAACAATTTGGAGGCACTTCTGTGAGGAGAGCAGTGCAGAAGGGGCTAAGTGCACACATGGTCGTTCTCTGGGAAGCCTGCAGACACTGGGAGGGTTTGCCTCAGGGATGTGGGTTCTGCCCGTCGGAACATTTTAATTCTGCCCTGTGTTTGGGTTCCAGTGAGAACGAGCCCTGAAATGCAGTGTTCTTGTGAAAGATGGGAAATCATGACTGTCCTGATCCCTCCAGACTTGGTTCGGGACCATTGGTAATAACAAAGATTTGATTGATCCAATATGACTTTTTGTGGAAAAGGAATGATCTTGCCATTACTTGTCCTTAGAGGGCTGAAGCCTTAGATTGTAATGCTGACAATAGGCTGCACATTCAGTCAAAACAGTTGTTGATCTGGTCAGCCTTAGCATTGCCAGATCTTTGTATCACTCAGATTAACATCTACAGATTTTGCTGTTGGGCTGTCGTGACCTTGAACTCTCCATCCTCTGTGCCTTCGACTCCTTTTACTCAATTCACAAAATGGTAGTTTTCTCTTAAGTCCTTTATCCACAGTGCCTGTTTCTGAAAATATTTGTATTCTCTGGTTTAGAGATACTACTCTGAACATCTCTGAGAGAAAATTACTGCTCTTGAATGATTAATTAGTTTTAGAGTTTCTGGTGCTATTTTCACCATCCACACTTCGTTCAATAATGCATCTGAGTTTTATACACATAAGGTTTCTTTGAAACATTGCAAGATACCAGGTCTGCAACATCGACAATGTTTTTTAGCAATACATTTATGCAGGAGCAGGCATGCTGGGTATTTCATAAGCTTTTAATGAAATGCTGGCAGATATTAGGGTTTTATGGGCTGGAAAACAGTGCAAATCAAAGAGCTTTGCTTACTGTTTATAGCATTTTTCCTCTGAATCTAACAATATTTATCTCATTTTTCCCATCTTGCATTTTGCTCTTCACATATTTACTTTCCCTTCCACTGGTATATTTATAGCCAACAAGTTATTTTGTATGAAATAGAGTTACAGTACTCCTGTCACTGTGGGTGTCCAGTCATCAGGATAAATAAAAAAAATTCACATCTCTCTTTGTCTTCGGTCTGCCTTTATCCCTAATGAGGGTACACATATCTTGCATCTTTAGTCAGTATTTCTGGACATCATTGTGACTTCCCCAAGACCACACATATGATCCCTAAGGGCTGCTGTACTTTCTGACTGCCTGCTGCTTAATACCTGCTCTTGCCACACTTCCAGTAGCAAAGCTCTTCTCAGAGCTTACCTCTATCAGCATGTTTTTCTAATTCTGCCTGCTAAAACAGTCAAAATACTTGAGGGTATTATAGTATCCTAGTACTACTAGGAGGTAAAAATACATGTCTGAGAGAAGCAGATGATTTCTAAGTAAACAAAAGAACTTGTTTTTAAGAGAAGCTACTAGTGGAAAATAGAACATTTTTTCTCCTCAATTCTACTATAATTTGTAAATCCAGAATAATTGCAGTATTTCTCTGAAATACACAGAAAACATAGTTTGGATGGATATGAAGCTCATGTATGCCAACCCAAATTAAATTATAGAAACATATTTTGTGCTTTTCAGAATTATATTTTATTTTCCAGTTAGCCTAATGAGGTTTACTCATATCACAGTATCAGCACTACTTTTTAAAGCTTGTCTTTTCCTGGGGGTGCAGAATGCCTTCTGCAAACTTGTTGGAAAGTTTTCATTGACACCAACAGACTGTTTCTTTATAGTGCAGCTGGTTTTTATTTGAAATATAACAGTATCAGTATTTCAAATGGCATTTTAATATTTAATTTACTTTGTATGACCTGGCATTGTTGTACTTTCATCCAGATTCTGCTGGGTGTTAATTGCTCTTTTCAGCTTGGATGTACACGTGTAGATGGACTGAAACTTTTGCCTCAGCTCCTGTGGGAAAGAGCTTAGAGCACAATCAGATCCCAGCCTGCAAACAGGAGCAGAAACTCTGCAGGAGAGGAAATAGTGGAGCTTTCAGAGAACCACTTTGATTAGATTTAGTTTTGGCTTGTCCTGACTAGCTGCTTCATCACAGCACCGTATCTCTTGTCTTTTCTTAGCATGGGTGTAATCTACATCCCTCCCTCCTCTCTCTCTGCTATTCATCCTTTTGTGTCTGGGTGCCAGAAGAAAGTTTCATGACATAATCTACCCAAAATAAACATGGCCTGTGCTATCTATGAGGCTGACATTCTTGTTTGCTCTGTGTGAGACACCTCTTCTCCTTCTCTGTGCCTTTCTCATCTGCTTGTGCTGTAAACTGGCAGGGATTTCTGCTGTTCCTGCTGATTGGTGTCTGCTCACTACTCCTGGTGACTGTTTCTGCTGATTTTCTACTGAGCCTCTGCAGTGTCTTGCTCACTTGGACATGGTCTGAGTCGGTCCTTAAGGTGTCAATAAGCCTAGTTAACGAAAATTTAGGAGCACTCCTGAAGTTTTTCTCTTGTCTGGAACCTTTGTGATTAGTGTTTTGTCAGACATGTACGTTTCCAAGTGTATGAAAAGATCCTTTGCTTCTGACAGCGTGAATCCGTGCGCTGTATGTGCAATTTGCCCTGGTAATTACTTATGTATGGTGATAACCATAGCAACATCCCAGGTAGATAATGTCATGCAAATTACTGCAGCTCCAGGGATGGGAGATGTTAATACAAGTATGTGCTTGCACCCCTGGTCTTCAACATTTTGCAGTGACTTTCCCTTTCCCTCCCCCAAAACACGTTGGTTTAAAATTTCCTTTCCTCACCATGATCGGGAATCGAAAGAAAACCTCTTGCTATGTTTCTCATTGGTATTCACAGAGGGAGGGGGGAGGATGGTCCTTCAATGTTTTTGTCATGAATAATTTTGTATGCACAGTGGAAATTCCACAGTGTATGTAGGGCATAAAAGTCTAGAGACTTGGATACACTGCTGGGCCGTGTTGTGCCTAAGCCCGGGTTCTTGCATTTGCAAACACGGAGTGTGAGCGTGTGGGGGTGGAATTGTAGCCCCAGATGTTTGGACTGAGGTGTAAACGTCCTCAAATCAGTTACAGAAGATATAGAGCAGCTTTGTTGCTCAAAGCAGACACTGCTGTAGCTGAATACTTATCAGGGCCTGTGCATTGTTACTGAAATGAGGAAATAGCAGAGAAGGAGCTGTTACCCCTCGTTTGGTCATAAGCAAGAGCAACAACAAAAAATCTGTAGGAGAGCTCATCTGCATATACACTAGTCCTTGTGTAACCTCAGAGCCCTGGAGGTATGAAAATAAGGTATGCCTCTAGCCTATAACTACAGTCTTTTGTTAAAGAAATAAAAAAAAAACAGACAAGGAAATCGGTTAAGTAAAGATTTGCTTTTTTTGGTGAAGAATGAAATTGTTGCTGAATTCGTTTTGCTCTGGAGTTAAATAGTGAGGATGCAGTTTTAGTGGTGCAATCTGTGCTGAAGTTGCTGATTATTGAAAGCTGTGCTGCCCCAGCCTTTAAATGAGGAAACACCCTGATAGAAGAGAGTGGAGATTCGTGGGGACTCACAGAAAGAGTGGTGCAGGCTGCCACAGGCACAGCTAGATCCCAGTGTGTAAGGTACATGTTCCCAAAGCAGGCTGTGCTGTTCAGTGGGTCAGCACTGAATAGTCTTCATCTTAAAAACATGGTGTGTCTCAAACATAACCATGGCCAGGAGTGCAAACAAAATTATTGAAGTCACTGGGAAATTTTATTTGTGCTAGAGGTAGTAGACATGGAGAGTATTAATTAACTGGAGATGAAAATACTGCTAATCTGTTTCACTTGATATCTGTACAGGAGGGTTTGCCTCACTTACAGGTCTGCCTGAAAATCCCAGATTGCAAAGTTTATTCTTTCCCCCTCTAATTTCTCTGTGAATTTACAACTCAGTGCCTTGCCCAGTGGTAGCACTGACAGCACTGTTCAGCTGTGCCAGCCTCCCAAGCCCAGCTGTTGATGGCAGTGGAATTTGAAAGGTACCCATGTCCAGGTAATCCAGTTTGTTATTAAACCTTGCAAGAGCACCTGAAGTTATGGACACCCCTGTTTTACACTGGAGTATTTCTTTCAGAGAAAACCACCTGTTAGGATGCCTACCTAAGAAAAACAAACTGCACCAGAAAGAAATATATAAGGTCAGGTTTTTTAATCATCTGACAGAAACTATTGAACCTAATTATCTGCAGGAGATCTTGTCTCTCTGCCTACTTTGCATATAATGGATATTTCTTTGTCATTTCTATTTTCAGCATGTGATTGCCTGAGAATGGCCTCTCCTTTAAATCCAGATCACATCAAAGGGAACAAACAGTAGGTGCCTTGGAAATACAGGGATAGCCTAAAACTGAGGCTGTGGTAAGTTAAATGCACACTTCTTCAAAACAAAATATGTAATAACTGAGTGCAGTTATCTACTGAAACCCCATTCATAGGCCACTTTCATTGACTGACCAGTACCAGAGAAAACACCTGGCTGCAGTTATCCAGTCCTCTGCTTCCTGTGGCTGGGATGTCTTCTTCAGGACTGAACTGACCTCATCCTAAGTCCAGGGGATAGTGGAGATCAACACCAGCATAATTTTTGTTTCCTGGTGGTTTTGTTGTGAAAGTTTATCTCTCTATGGTTTGGATTTATTGCTATTATTCACAGAACAAGGTGTGATTAACAATATTTAAAAATTAAAAGGCTGCAAGCAACCTAGGAATGTCTGAGCAATGGTGTCAGCTGTTAATGAAACTCATAGCAGCTGAAGATCTTAAAAGTTCATCTGAGAATCTGCTGATGTTGCAAAGCTTCCCTCAGAGCTGCAGTATCACTCCAACACAGAGGAAAAAAGTGCATGAGAAAAGGTCTGTCTAGGTATTAACATGTAGGGCTAGTGCTGGATTTAGTACTCTGGTTCCCTGCTCCAGTGAGGGTGCTGCCTTCCTCCAGGTGCTGCATAGTCCCCACATTTTTTGGTTTGCTTCTAGCTAACCCTCACTAGGGGAACCTGCCAGCATGTGAAAACCCTGCTATATTAGCCAGCTGTGCAGTTTGTATTTAACAAATGGGTCTGTGTTATCAACAAGCAAAGGAAATAATAACATCAAATTCATATGTCAAAAAGGCAAGTGTTTAACAAGTATTATTTGATGTACATGATTTTATTTACAGTCTTTTCTCCTCACTTTTTCTGCCTCAGCAGTTGCTCACCTTTGCTACTTTATGACATGAAGTTCAAGGATACATTGCATTATCACAGACATCAGTGGAGAGAAATTGGCTTGTCATTAATAAAAATTGTAAACCCAACCCTGCAATAAGCCCTGCTTTTGGCCACAACCTCTGCCTCCTGGATGCAGCAGTGAAACACAGCCCACAGCTCTCACTGAAAATTTTTAACCCAGGGTTAAAATCTCCATGTGCAGAGGTCAGATGTAGACAGGACTCATCACAGGGCTGAGAGATGTGTAAGTGCTGTAGCTGCAGAGCATCCTGGAATAGAGAAATCCAGGGGAACAGAGGAACTTGGCATTCTTTCCTGGCTCTTTCATGAGGCAAAAGGGTTCAATGTCCACCAAAATCAGCTGAAAGCATCTTAGTAACTTTATTTTGTCAAGGATGCAAAGCAAAGCCATGCAGCTTTTAGGGAAGGGAGTGCAGTATGCTGGAAGCAATGTGAATTCCTTTTGCTCCTCTTTGCATCACTAATTTTTATTTATCATACAAAATCATAAACTGCACATAAACTTAAATGCAGACATAATGTATGTTACTATGATAATAGAGAAGCTGTGCTCCTTTAACCAGACAGACAAAATAGAAATAGACATATTGAATGAGTTCTCCTCAGTGGAATGTTCAAATTCCTTTTTTTTTCCAAATCTTTATATTCTAACTTGTCTGTTAAGGCTAAAAAAGTATAATTACACTAAAATGTGCTCTCAAAGACAACACATCAACTAAATTTCTTCAGACAACAGCATATGAATGTCCAAAGACTTGGATGAAAGCCTTTCATACAGGGCCTTGCACTTAATATCTTTTCCAAGTTTTGTTGTAGATTGGCTATTTGGAATTTACAAACCATTCAAGCAGAATACACAACAACTGCAGTTTTGAATGTGTATAAATGGCACTCCTGTAACTTGGGTTAGCTACTTAAAATTATTAATTAAGGGAAGTGTACATTTCCAGTTATTGTTTTGTTTTGCAGCCATCAAGGTCGCAGCACACCAGGGCTTAACCAATGACCAGTCCAGCCAAAGCAGATAGGCAAAGCCAAAACACCTATGGAAAAACATATTAACTACTGCCAGGATTGTGAAGTAGAGATTTAGATAAACTGAGTTAAGAACTGAAACTGGCTACAGTACACTTGCAAATGTCAGTGACCCAAACAAGCTCGTTCTTTGCCTGTGAAGTAGCATTGGAACACATCCTATATGCAGGCTACATTTAAATGTAAATATGGGATTATCTTTTAGGTTGTGAAAGAGAATCATACAACAAACATTACATCTTGGGTCTTCTGTGAGTGAAAACTGTTGTGTCAAATATGGTTAGTTTAGAAGGGTTGATGGGCTTTATTCAAGGTTCCTAGAATTTATCTGCCAAGCATAAATAATTATTTAACAACTAATAGGGCGAGGCCAGAAATATAATAGCTTTTATGTTGAAATTAACATCAAGTGATCTGTAGACATCTGCTAAGCAAGCCAAATGTGGTCTATGTGCTGTATGTTTTGCCTCACTGCCTCAAAATAACAAGCAGTGCTTATATTTGGAGGGGCAGTTTTCCTTGTTGAAGTGGAAAAAAAAATGTTCTGATAGAAAATCACTTGCACTGTTAGGATCAAATGTGTGATGAACATTAAATAGCCCTACAAATTTAAATAATGCTCGATGCTGAGATTTCAGCCTTGCAAATGCTCATTTCCTGATGTGTGCTTGCTGCCGTTTGGAGGGAACTGAAAGTTCTTTCTTGTTAGAAAGAAAACAAAATATCACCCCGTATATTCCAGCCCTTAGCATGTTTCAGCTTCCTGGGGCCCAGTTAAGAGCGGGAGCCTGGGCTCCAGCGATTTTATTTTTGCCATAATGACCAGAAGGGTGAGGGAATCCTAAGAAAAGCCACAGCAGCAAGAAAGCCTGAAAATGTTCCAAGCAGCAAAGCCCCTTTCCAAGCAGCTACTGGCTGTTGCCTTGCAGGGACCTGCATTGTGTGTGCAAGTGTTTGGGTGCTGCAGATGCCAGCACAGAAACTGTACTTCCTTTCCTTGAGAGCACCACTGTTGGCATGGCCTCTTTGCTTTGCTGGCTGTTGCAGTTTGTCTGCTTTCAGGGCCAGCCATTCAATCTTTGGCATCTTCTCTAGAGGTCTTGGCCTTTCCTCTGTTTTAAAAGTATTAGAAGGAGGTTGAATTGCTGAGTGGGGAGTGTAATCTTTGTGAGGCCAAGTCTAAAGATGTTAGTAAGCTGAAAGGGCTGCACTGGCAATTTACTGTGTACTGTGCAGGAATGAATGAGAGGCTCATATTCATTGTGCTTATGTATGCTCGAGTTCTTTATGTCCATATTTAGATCTATTAACACGATAAGATTAAGCCAACTTGAATTTCTTGAATGAACAAAGCAGTAAATGGCAGAGCCTCAACAACAGACCCCATAAATGTGTACTACCACCAGCAGCATGACTGACACTGGACCCGAGATCCTGTGGGGTTTGGCAGGGACACAGAAGACTCTGTTCTGAACAAGCTGGATTCCCTTTCGTGCAGGAGCCTTGGCACCAACCTCCCTGTAAGCTGGCTCAGGCTTTTATGGGGGCACTGAAGGCTGGGCTCTGCACTGGACTCTGTGTCTCTGCCCCAGGCTTTCCTGAATATGGGAGTGCAGCCTCAGGCTGCTCTGGTTCACCCTGCCAGGAGTCCCTGGGAGTTTGTCTGCCAGTTGGGTTAGCCAGAACACACAATGCTCCAGCCAAAGTCAACTTCCCCCTGTGAGGGTGACCTCAATGAGGAAATGTCAGATGCTGCCTGGGCCAGCTTTCAAACCACACTTCACCCTGCCCAGCAGGGATTTCCCCAGAAGGTAAGTGGTAGAAATTTCTGTCCTGTGCTGGCAACTCCAGAGGACAGAGTTAGAGAAATAGGACAAAACATCTGGAGGGAGAGAGCTGTTGCACTGGCAACAAATCATGGAGCAATAGGAGCATAGAATGGTTTGAGTTGAAAGGGACCTCTGGGGGATCACCTAGCTCCCAACCCCTGCCATGGGCAGGCACACCTTCCACCAGACCAGGTTCTTTGCCAGAAACCAGGTTTACACTGTGACATCTTTCTCCACTGCTTCAAAGCACAAATGATGAGAAGGAAGAATTCTGTTGCAAAGGCCTCATCTTAGCTTTCTGTATTGACACAGTGCACAAAGGAGTTTGGAGTGTCCTGAGGCGGGAATGCTTCAGGAATTTTGTTCACAGATGAGGCTCCTTGTCCAGCACAGGTAGAGCAAGCAATATCCAGGATGGAGAGTGGACAGCCAGTTCTGTTGTTTGGATATGGTGGCCCTGACTGCTGGAGGACTTCATTCTAGGTGATGTAGTTGAGCTTCATTGCAGGCATTCATCTGATGTGAGTGAGGAAGTTTCTCTGTGCCCTTTGCTCTTGGCTTTCTGTAGGAAATGTGAATTGCCAATTCCAAATAACAACATGTAAGAGCTCCTGGGATGAGGGTGTGTAACAGCCCATTCAGCTTTACTTTGATGATTAGGTTACTGCTTTTAGTACAAAATACATAGCAAAGCAGTCATTTCTATGCCTGTTCTAGGGTGGTGCATTATTGCATTTTAACACTTGACATGAGCATAATTTACACACAGTCACTGCTTTGTCTCCCATGAAAAACAAACCCTCTACCAGCAGATGCAAGAAGTCTACTAAAGATTTCATGTTATTAATGTTTACAGCATTTGTTGTAGTGCTGCCTGTTAATTACCACATTTAAGAGTGGGCCTTTCTGCTGTGAGGAGTAGGCATCTATTTGGAGTGATGCTTCTGGAAAGGATGTTGACACTAATTCAACATTTCTGCATCTGGAAAGATGCTGCTCTCAAGCAAAGTGCAAACTGGGACTGAGCCTGCTGTGAAAAGTGACCTGGTGTAAAAATGGCTGTGGGGGAGAAGCAGACCCCCTGGTTCCAGAGGCTTCTTGCAGTCCTAGTGCAACACAAGTCAGTGAGAAAATAAGCCATGTGTTGAAGGGAGCACATTTGCTAAGGCTGTGAGGCAGACACTGGCCCAAGGAGGGTGTATGCAAATCTGAAACTCTGTCTCTCACACTCACCATCCTCCAGAGAGCAGCTTTTTCCTCCTCTCCCAGAGGAATGCCTCCACTGTGGCCAGGTGTTTTACTGGGAGTGGAAAAATTGCTGGATAAAGAGCAGTGTGTTCTTCTGTCTGTTTTCCTTCTGAATGTGGCTCTAACTGTTTATTTCTTCTTCTGGCTATCCTTCATGCTTTTGTGTGACCATTGCTTCCTGTGTGAGTGGAAAACCCCACTGTGTCTCCAAGTTCAGACACTGTGGTCATCAGGGAGTTCTGCATGGCCCTGCACAGGGGCATCACACAGGTGGTGGAAAGGTGAGGAAAGGTGGCATCATTCAGTGAAAAGAAAAAAAGGCAAGGAGTCCCTAACTTGGCATCATTCCCTCTTAGTGTTCTTGTTTCCTGCATCCCCTTGCTGTCCTGTGTCTGGCAGGCAGGGACCCTGTGCCTGGTGAGGTGCTGTGCACTTGTTAAGAAGCAGCTGTGACTACCTCAGTGGTGTCTGAGACATGGCCAGCCCCACTCTTGTATGTTTTGATTCTGTGTGCTGCTCTTCAAAGAGTGGAATTATTAGGTTCTCTGGAAAAATTACAGTTTGGCCTGTCTTTATGCATCTGTCTCTCGCTGTGGTCAGGGACTCTTTTTTACTTTGGGTCTGTCTTTATCTCTATAGGTCTGCCCAACAGAATGAAGGTGTGATTGCAGCATGTTGGCCTGTCTTAATTTAACCATCAGAGGTAATAGCAGCAGAGAGGATGCAACAGCACTGGCCAGCAACCAAATTATAAAGTCTCCAGAGACCCTGTGTGTATATCTCAAGGTATGTTGACACTGCAGCAACTGCTGCTTGCAGAGATACCCTGAGATAGCTGTTAATAATTTCACAATGAGTGAATGGTTACTTAGCACTGACTGAGTTCAGTAATTGTCACAGAGTTTATTCTGCACCTTGAGTGAATTTTTTAGCTTGTCCTGAGTACCATGCTGTTGTGGATGGGATGCACTCGTTTCAGCTAGCAGGAAACAAGGATAGAGTTTTGCATGAGCAATAAGAATGTTCATCCAGACACATCCTCAGCGCATATGGAACCAATGCTAAGAGACTAAAGATGGAAAATGAGGCAAACAAAGAGAAGATTGGCTCTACCTGGAACAACTTTATATCAGGGAAGGGATGGGAACAAAGCAGTGTTTCCACTCCAGTGCTGGAAGTATGAGCCCATGCTAGAAAAATGATGACCAGAACCGTTGAAACCCTCCCATGGTGCCTGATGCTGGAAGACACAAAGTGCTGGCAGAGGCTGTGTCATGCTGCAAAGCAACCTGCCACTGCCTCAGAAGTGGTAGAATAGAGCATGAAGAGTGGCCCTCGAAGCCCTCCTGAGGATGTGCGGCTGTTACCTGCCACAGACCGCTCCCTGGGGCTCTCCTGGTTTACCCTGTGGCTTGTGTAAGCTGTCAGCCTAATGAGGGCCCCCAGAGCTGAGCTGCACTGCCTGGGCTCTGCACTGCCAGTGCTTCTCACCCAGCTCTGCCTGCCTGCTCAAGTCTGGAGCTTGGCTCTGTCAGCCTTGCAGGGGTTGGGATGCTAAACCAGGCACCACCCTTCTGTGCCCATTCTCTTTCCTGAAAAAGGGCTCAGCTTCCCGTGCAGTCCAGCATCACTGTGCCTTTGGACTTGAAAATAATCTCAGACTTTCAGCTAACAAGATTTTTCCTGAGGACTTTTTCTTGCAATCTACTTTGAGCGTCACTTTTACATGGGCGTAAAACTCCTAAATTTGATAGGGCGATGGGAATGACCTGCACGTGGCCCTGGTATTAAAAATAGCTGGCTTTGGTCTACAGTGTGTCCTAAATGAGAGGCACTGCAGTTTTTCAGGAGTCATTCAGGGGTGCTCCCCATAGGTGTAGACTGGCTGTGCATCACTAGCCCGTGGAGCTTTGCCACAAGAGATGTGATCCAGATTTGGGACAAGTGTCTGGCCTGGATCTTTCAGAACCACTGTTTTAGCCACACACAGGAGAGCACTCGGGACTGTGGGTAGAGCTTGCCGAGGCCAACAGGAGCGCTGAAATAAGTGACGTGAAAGCCGGGCCGTTTGTCCTGCGGTTCTGAGTTGGAGCAATCAGTTTCCTGCAGGTGAGTTCGCAGTTCCAGAGCCTCCCTCCTCCTCTCCCTCCTCCTCTGCCTGCCTGCGAGCCCGCCGAGCCCGCACTGCAGCAGCCCCACCTGCTGTCGGACGGGCAGGGCGCCGCTCCCTCCTTGCCCGCCGCCCGGCTCTGCCGAAGGGAGCTTCGCAGCTCTTACCGCCCTCTCTCACCCTCCTGCTCCCTTTTCCGCTCACTTCTTTGCGGCCCTTGTGTTTGCCACCTCGTACGTTGCCTCTGAGGATATCTTATCGCTGCTTGTACAGCGCTAAGTAAATTTACACACAGCGTAAGTGCTTGGTAATAATAACAACCCTAATCTTTTGCTTTCACTGGCATTCGATTTCAAGAGCTCTCAGTGAAGAAAAAGTTGCAAAGGCAAAGGTTTAACTAAAGTTCCTGAGACGGTTTTATTCTAAACTGAGGAGGGCGACTTCGTGTGTTTTGAAGTTTTTTCTCTTTAGAAATGAGAACATCGCATACAAATCTGCCCAGAATAAGAAAGAAAACAAATTACTCTTTAACTGACAATACTTTATAAAAGACAGGGTGATAAACCATGTATTAAAGTACTTCTTCTAAAATTATGCTGCTGCTTTTATGAGTTTGAGATGAGCACAGTAATCGGGAGTAAGGTTTATTTACACTGCAGAATTACTTTGAGATGAGGGTTCTTTTGGAGCAGAAAAAGATTTTTATGTCTAAAATGTCTAAAGGCTTTTAAAAAAATTATTTACATATATAGAGAGATATTTAAGGACAAATTCTGGAAGATACTTCAGCTCATGCCTGTTTTCAACATCAATTTTGTTTTAATTAATGTGGATGTTACTGACTCAGGATCTAGACCATCAACTTTACTTCCCCTAGGAAAAAACCCTGTGGTTGCAAGGATCACTATCTGCCCAAGTATCTTATTAGAAGACTTTATTGGCCTACAGTGTGACATATTGCATTGCAATTGGGAGCAGGGAGGGACTCAAACCAGCAAAACTTGCCTCTGGAATGAGATTCTAAACACTTTGTTTATGAGGATCCTTTAGATTTATGCATTAGCAATGTGAAATTCAGAGTGCATGCATATATGTGTTGTTATCCCCTCTTGTAGGATGTGGTTTGCACAGGTAGGAGAAGAGTGAAAAGGTGGTGTTATTTAGTTTGGGGATAGTTGATACCATTTCTTTCCAAAGCAAACAGAATTAAAATTCAGGCTTTATCTGAGATGGACAATACCTCCAAGGTACCTACTCTGCAAAAAGCCAGCGAAGCAGGCTCCAGCTGACATCGTGAAACCCTTTGTATTTGTGACACAGCATGTGTTTTACACCTGGACTTATAAAATTTTTATAAAAAAATCTGTTATTAAGCCTCCATATGTCATTTTGATAGGCTGATAGGACAGTTAATAGGCAGTGTTGAGCATCTGCTCATTTCCTGCACATTGAGAGTTGGATTCATCACTGAAGCAAGATTTTAAAATATTATAAAGCAAAAAAACACTTAACCACACATAACAAAGGTATTTATTTTATTCATGAATATAATACACTTCCTCTCAAAAGATGGTTTAGACCTTAATTTTTAAAAAGGATGTTTGGATTCCTTAGATGAGTAAATGTTTTTGCCTGTGTCTCTGCCTGATCTGCTTTGTGCCTGTGTAACCCAGCAGGGAGAGCACAGCACTTTTTGATATTCTCAGACAGGGTGAATGTACCTTGCTCTGAAGATGAGGGAGGCACAGTAGTGGTGCATGTGCCATGTGCAGGTTCTCCACAGAGGTTACACTTTACCCCACAAGAACTTAAAATGTCACAACTGCCATAAAGTGCAGCCAGTCCAGAAACCGAGTGCAAGATGTACAAAATAAAGAAAAGAGGGGAAAATGTAGCTGCTGCTTTTCTTGATGTCTTTTGAAATATGACCATAGATCATATCTACACATTAGAAATTACCTATGATAGATCCATATAGATATACATGATGTTTCACTTGGTACCAAATAACTGGAATTTGAATTGTTTTCTTAGTATAAATCATCTTAGTAGGTATCTCTGGTGCCAGAGTCATCAAAGTGGTGTGTAACAAGTAAGAATGTGCCTTGGCTTTACCTTACAGGCAGGACAGTCCTTCTCTTTCTAGGAATATTAGATTAATTTATCCTGGAATCCAGCAGCACCTAGGCTGAGACATCTGGTGGCAACAGCTGTGTGGCAACTCAGTGTTTTTTGGTGTCTCTAATATTCCTATGTGAGTGCAAAGTAGATTCAGATGTTTGGAAAATTGCAAAAGGGATGAGAAAAGTATATTTTTGTGAGGAATTCAGTAGGCAAGCAGGTCATCCTTTACTGTATTTCTATTTCCAAATAACGTAGTAAGGGCTGGTGAACAGAATCTGGACCTCTGAAGGATGAAGTCTTTGTGGAAAGTCTTGTTTCTGTTACTAGGCACAGCTCATAACCAAATGGAGGACTCTGAAGTGATTGATTAATCTCTTCTTCAAATGCTTGTAAATAATGTGGAGACTTTTTATAAACATGGCAGTTAAACAAATGTATGATCATGTCTGTGCACAGGCTCCTGTCAGTCTGCTCACTCAAAAATGTGGCAAAGAAAGTGTATTGAGTAATATTTCATTGTTTGCCCAGGGTTTTAGCTCAACTCCTTAGAAAAGTCTGAGTTAGCCAGCAATCTGCCTATCCCTAGATTACATGGCTGAGGTAAGATTTGTAAGAGGAAGTTTTTAGTTTATTAAATCTACAGCCAGAGTTGGGGAAAAAAATACACAGCGTTCTGGGCATATGAACCATCCTTGGGGCACTTGAGAGGGATTGATGGCAGCATTTGCTACGTTGAAAGCTCAGTGGATGTGAACTTATGTGTGTTTGGCTCAATTACTGTGCTCTGAGCAGTGTAATTTAAATATTGTGTGTTTCCGGAAGGTTAACGTTGCTGGTACACTTCGTGCTCTTCACTGTAAAAAGCAAGCACTTTAAAAACAAGTGACAATCTCCCATTTGCCACTGTGCAATCAGTGAAACTGCTCTGTGAAGATCGAAATTTTCAAGGCTAAAGTCAATTAGGGGTGGGGGGAGCTTCTTAAATTTGTTAGTCCTCGTGAAACAAACGCAGAAATGACACTTTAAGGCTGGGGATAAGGGGCAGGCAGCACACCAGCCAAATTGGGGGCTGAATTTATTTATAAAAGCAATATTTTGAGGGGAAAGGCTGTGCCCTGGGGGCAGAATTGCCCACCCTGGCATGGTTTGGAAACTTGTCAAAGATCTGCTGTCGCTGAGGCAGATGCTGAGTGGTGTCACACAGATAAATTCTGCAGCTTCCCTGGGAACTTAGAGCTGCCATTTTCCTGGTAGCAATATCCTGTGTTCAACCTAGGGCAAGCCATGGTTTTAGAGCAGCTCCCTGCAAGTGCCCTGAGGTCAATGTCTGTCGATGTGATCACGAGGATAATCCCTTCTCCAGGCCCCCTGACACATTGCTGTGCAGCAGGGAAAAGTATGGAGCTCATGTACATTTATCCATACATTTATTTATCTGTATTGATAGAGCACAGTTTCAGTGAGGGACAGCAGAGCACAGACAGGTTGCTGTGCACCTGCTCATTGCACAGTGAACTCATCTGAGCTATTGCAATGACTGATTTGTTCCTGTAGCTGGGTTCTGGGATACAATCCCGGTCTTAAATGTCATCAGAATTTAAAGTAAAGCTCATTTTGTGCTTTTTAATTTTAGCTATTATTAGCAGTTTCCTAGCAAACTTTTGGAAGTCCAGCTGCAAATAGCAGACTTCACAGAATGACTGCATAATATGTATATATTTAGATTATCTTCTTGACTTCCAATCACTTCAATTAAGTGGCCCATGATTTTTATGCTATAGGACATAGCAAAAGATGCACCTGCCAGTTTTATTTCTGTTTTTATATTGTTGGAAGAGGTTTGGAAGTTTGGTCTAAGTATATTCCCAAAAGTTGAGACGCTCCTCTGAATCTTTCCAATTTGCTGGAGGAATATTGTGGTAGGGCTTTTTTGCTGGAGGGCAGCCCAGGGTCTTAAAAAGGTCTGTTTGAGACTTACAACCTCTGATTCTTGGAGTCAAAATGTAGAGCCCAAATTATGAGCACCTATATGGGGGTTTCTAGTGATCTCAGTGAAAATCTTGTATGAAATATGTGCTGTCACATGCTGTGTTGTCTTCTGGGCAGATCAAAAATATCAACATTTCTCGTGGAATAACTCTATTTTTGACTCAGTAGCAAATGAGCAGGAGCTGGACATGACATAGAATGGAAAAGAAAATGAAATATGAACAAGAAGAAATCCTTCTTTAGCCATTTACAGAATAGCCATTTGTCAGCATCTGGTAAGTACATATCTATTTTAAGGAGTAGAAGAACATTTGAAATGTGCCACTCATATGTGAGTTGAGTCCTAAATGTAGCTGCTTGTTATGAGTCTGTCTTTAGCATATTGCAGTGTCCTGCCCCAAAGCCTTTTGGTCACATAAACTTATCTCAGATTTAATTTTCTTTCAGTTGTAATATTAATTCGGGGGTTGTTACAGTTTGTTTGCTTTAAAAAAATCTCTGTGATTTTTCTTTGCATTTTGCAAACCTCATCATTTTGGAATCCTAAATGAACTGTTAAAAGAACTATTTATTATAAGCCTATTATATGGATGTATTTTGACAAAGAATGTGCATGAGCTTGATGGTGCAGCAAAGCAAAAAATGCAAAATGGGCTTTGACTTTAAGGAAAAGACTTGAACCACTGTCAAGATCAAAGTGAATTTCATGTACTGGAGTCCTGATTCAGCAAAGCATGTAAGAAAGAATTTCAGACACAGTGAGCTTTGGTGGCAGCCAGTGAACATGATTGCATTTACTGCTGGGATTCTTGCTTCCCAAAAATCCCAACCAGATGAAACAGTTGCCAACAATGAAGCCATCAAAAATATTGTAATCTTCATTTTCACGTCCTCACACAGCATTCCTTACACAGCTTGCATTATTCATAATGAGTTGCTTTAATCAGAAGAACTAAAAGTTTTAAAAGTTCCTGCATTTCACAGATCTGTTTCTCTTGGTAAGTGTGGTTGAGTGACAGGAAATAGCTTGTGTGCTTTTCCATGTCCTAGGAATCTGTGAATCAAATAGTAATGCTTCATGCAATAGACTTACTGCTTTTCCTCCTTCTCCATCACTGAGAGTCTTAGAATATGTGTGCTGACACCAAATATATGAAAGCAGTCCTTTTTTTCTTAGTGTAAAATGCCTGGTAAGACACTCTGGTTCCCCACATCCCTTTTTGTTTTTCAAGCAGACCAGTGAGGGCTTTCAGCCAGACAAATGTTTTATGGCAATAGTGCTTTATGTTTTCCTAACACCCTTCTTCTAAGGGTCTAAAATGCTTTACAGCACTAATAAATTAAGTCTCACCACATCCTATGTGGTAGGTAACTGTTATGCCCCTTTTATGGGGGCCAGACTTGGTGGAATAAGCTGCATTCAACACGCCAGCACACTGTGAGCAGCCATTGGGGGTTTCATCCCAGAATCATCATGTGAATGCTGTCTACAATGGAGTCCATAAAAGAGGTGTCTACAAGGCAAAGCACTAGGACTTTGAGAGGCAGTGTTTGTCTTTGGGCCTTGTGCAGAGAGCTTTACAACAAAAATTGTGAAGAAAACTGTGATTAGACACCAAGTCTCGGAAATAATTCAAGGTGAAAAAGCCTAATAAATGATGAAATGAAGGTTTATCAGTGTGGAAAGAATGGTAGTGTGGAAGATGGTTTGGGGAATCAAAGGGAAGGTTTTAGAGTGGAGGAAATGTGACTAGATTTTCTTGGCTGCAATTCAAAATGTACAGGAGCATCTGGTCACCCCATAATACTTCAGCTGAGATAAAAAAAGTCATGACATTGTTAACCATGCTCATTCCCAGCCTGAAACCCAAATAACTCTTGGCAGCTTTTAAACAACTGAGCTGCAGCCCTGGGTGGTTCAAAGAAAAGCTAGAAAAAGCTAGAAAACCTCATGTATTTGTGTCTGAAATTGGCTGGTGGCACCCACAAGCCTGTGCAGGTGTGCTGAACACCTCACCATCTCTTTTGCTCATGTCCCTTTGGAGTCTGCAGGCACAATGACCACTTAGGTTTGAGGAAACCCCACACCATGGAAGAAAGTGGGACACCAAACACATAAATCCTTGGGAACAGAAAAACCTAAATTACTTTCAAAATTGAGCTCAGTCATTGTATGGACAGGCATGTGGGGTGTGATGGTCTGGATTAGCTGGGCTCAAGACATCCATCAGGGAGGGAGCCCTCCCAAGGTAAATGAACATCCTGTGATAAACTCAGTGCTTCATGGCATGTTTTTTGTTAAGTTGTTAAAAAAATCGTATCATACAGGGATAACCTCATTATTCTGTTCAGATGAAGCACGGAATACAGGCACCAAGGAGTATCTTCTGTTCTGAAATATTCATAAGTTTTTTTGTTTTCTTTTTCTACTGACACAAACAGTCAAAAAGCAGCCTGAAGGAAATGTCCTTTGCTTTTGGAAAATGAGTTGGTAATTTATTCACATAAGGCCATGTAGTCATTTTGAATTAGCACATTGTGGAATCTACTAATAAAAAGAAGTCAGTTTACATTTTAAACAACCTTTAATATTTGTAAAAGTAAATATCCCTTAATTTCTCAGCAATTTAGATGTAATGGGAATTGTCAGAAATTTTAATTTCTCCCCGTTTAGCTCACTCACAATGGCTGTCAAACAGTCAAGTGATATGACGTAAAGTACTGCTAATCGTTTCAGCACGAGACAGTGCTTCAAAGGTAAGGCAAAGGATGTGCAGACACTAATGAAATTTTATTATCAGAACATAGAATTAGAATTGTGACAAGAGACAATGGTTGCAGTGACATGCAGCTAGAATGTTAAGCTTCTGAAATCTCCAGGCTGAGTCTCGCAGACAAAAATAGCTGAAGCTACAGACTTCTTAATAGTCTTAAATGGAAATTGAATGGGCTCAATTAATCAAAGGAACAAACCATAGGAGACTACAAAAAGGGCTCACTCTGTATTTTCAGGCTATTAACCTGCATGGCCACTGTGTCCTGTTTATAATGGTGGGGTTCAGATCCATGTGTTGCTTCTCTGAGGGTACATATCTTTGTAATTCACAGGAAATCATGGACAGCATGGCATGATGATTTTTGTAAGCACCTGCTTTGGCAGACCCCACCTAAAGGGAGTCTTATTTCACATGATCAAGCCAATTCTGTCTGTGAAACAGGACTGCCTATTTCTGAGTATGAGAGCAGGAGGAGTTTGCTTCAGAGCAAACTGGTGCCCCCAGCTTATCCAAGGTAAAACTATGAACTAAATGACTTATGGGCATCCCTTACTCTTTTGTTGTTCACTAAAAGAATATCTACTTTAAAGAAACCTGTGGAGATCTCTCAGGTGTTAGAAAAAAGACAGGTTTGATGTTAGTGGGTTCACTTAAATTGAATCCTAAAGTATTTGTAAATTTACTGTCATTGTCCTCTCCTCTGCTCATTCTTCTGGTTCTCTAAACTGTGCTGTGTCCAGTTGCCTTGTGAACCTTGGCAGCTGCAAGGGGAACTAAAAAATGCCACATGGAATTTATTAGGTTTGCTTCCTTTTGAATATGAGTTAAACTTGAGTAAGAGGGATCAAAGCCTGGAAAATTCTCTCTCCTTTGGAGGAGACCTGTCCATTGATATTAGGAACTCATCTGATTCTCAGATTGGCCCCGTTCACAAAGCCAGCAGAGATAAAAAAGTGTTGGAGAAGGGTTGGAAACAAAAGATACCCATCACTATATTCTGTAAGTGTGTTTTGGGCCCTTTTAGGGAATGTCAGTTTCCTTGGAGTTCTGTGCAAGTATAAGGGCTTTATGAAAACTCACACCCAGCATGGATGTGATAGTAACTTGCATAGGACACAACCCACAGCAAGTCTGCAGTGTCAGGCACTGGCTTTCCTTCCTCCACCTGCAGAGCAGCTACTGGCACTGGGGAAGGACACAGAGGTGTTTTGAACTGAGACTGGAACATTGTTAGTGAACCGCTCTAGTTGCACTGGTGTCTTATAGGACAATTTCAGCTTCATTTTAAACGTGGGAGGGGAAGGTGAATTGTTCTGTTTGGGAGATAATCCTGCACTCTGATGGATCTCTTGGCAAAAAGGGAGACTTTCCTCTGCATAAGGAAAAGGTCAACAAAATCATGTAATTTATTAGCCCTACCACTGAATTCCCCAAAATTGGCAGTAACACTGCTTTCTAAACAAACAGGCAAGGCCACAGTATATACCTCTGAGATGCTGGTTTAGCCTGGCAGCAAAGTCCAGATTTTGGGTCCTAGTCAAAACTGCCTGTACCTGGTGCTTTCTGCTCAGAGCTGCTGTATTTTTGTTCCAGGGAATGTGATTGTATCCCACTGTCCCTTTCCCTGTTTCCTTCCTACAGTGGCTGCATTTTATTTTTCCCATTTTCTCTCAAAATCTTCCATTTTTTCTCTCTCTATCTCTTTGATTTTCTATCCCTGTAGTTTCTATTCTTGCGAAGGCGATCTCCAGAGTCTGAAAATAGATAATTCACGTTCTCTTGTGCTATTTCCTGTGCCACACTGCCACTCCCCTGCCAGTGTGGAGTGTAAACATGTAAGGATTCAAGCTATGCTAGTACAGATGCTTGCCAAGGGCAAACTGTAACCAGAGTGCTTGATCATTAGCTGAAAGCAAACTGCACATCCTACATGCACATATGTTGTCTGTTTACAGTTTTGATTCCATTGCTAAGTTATGCAAGTCTACCAGTCAGGGAACAAAACCAATACCACATATGTTTGGTGACTAACCAAAACCATGATTTGTCCTCACAATAAAAAAAGAGGAGGCGGGGGGGGAAAGAGTCAAAAGCTTGTATTTCACTTAGTAATGCAATTTGGAACAGAGGTGACACGTGGTTTGAAAATATTTTGGCTGTTGTGTTAATAGGAAAAGCAGAGCAAATTCTGAATGGGCAATCCTCAGCTGTGTTGCTGCAGGGAGAGCAAACATTGCCACATGGCTCGTGCAGTGCAGCCAGCACTGAGCCTGCCCTGAATATCTGCACCAAACTGCTCCACAGAACTAAGGAGCAGCTCCCACCACGCTTCAGAGGCCCACAAGCGGTTCAGATGCAGCAGAATGCTTTGGAAAACTGAGGAGAAAAGGAATCCTTATGACTTGTTTGTTCAGGAAGGAAGTTCTCTGTTCTCCTGGCCCTAACCTGGAGCTGAAGGTTCTGGACCATGGTGATGTGGCCTCTATCCCTCAGCTCCAGTGTCCTGGGTGGCAGCTCTCTCCTCACTAATGAGGGTGTTGCAGGATTAATGAATTGGAGACTATAATATGCTTGTGGGGTCACAAAGGTTTAAAATGGATGGATCCATAGTGCTGCCTATCATATCCACTGCCAGCTCCTCCTCTGATACCTTCAAGCCCCATCAGTGGTGGCAGGGAAGCTTTATGGGAATGTTTATGTGGTGGAGTCTCACCACAAGGGCAAAGGAGTGTGTGACTGCCTGGTAGAAAGCTTCTTATCTTCCTATGGTGTTCTTGAACAATAAGCTTCCCTTGATCTGCAAAACCTCTGTTGGGTAAAATTCACATATGTCTTGGAAGGACTGTTAATTAGACAAAAGGAGATGCAAGGAAAATTCAGATTAAAAATCTGTTCTTACTGGGAGCAAGAAATTGTTGTCCTGGCAACAACAAGCATCTGTGTTTTTCTCTCTCTTCTTTTTTTAAATTTTCTTTCCTTCCTTTCCCCCCCTTTTTCCTCTTTTTTCTCTTGTTTTGTCTCTTTTTCTCTTTTTTTTTCTCTTCCTTTTCCTTTCCCCTGCCCTCCCCTTTTTCTTCCCTCTGTTTTTTCTGTCTTTTTTTTTTATTGGGAGAGGGACCTTGCCTTGTATTTGCAGCACCTCACAAGAAGACTTTCAGGTTTTAGCTGTCCCTGTGAGTTATAATGGTCAGGTTAGTCCTTCAAGCAGAATTCCATGCAGAACTCCACAGAGGAGGCCTTGATGCTGATTTTTTTTTTTTTTCTCATGGGACTCAGATTGGTATCAGAGTGGCCTTGCATTATCAAGTTCATTCTAGGATGAG
The DNA here is from genome assembly GCA_013398075.1 of Notiomystis cincta. Taxonomy (NCBI): domain Eukaryota; kingdom Metazoa; phylum Chordata; class Aves; order Passeriformes; family Notiomystidae; genus Notiomystis; species Notiomystis cincta. The sequence goes on from VZRX01003472.1 coordinate 180,151, forward strand.
AAGGTCTGTCTTAGACAATTAGCTGCTTCCCAAGTTTTAGTTAAAATGCACTTACTTCATGGAAGCAGCAGTTCTTGGAAATGAAAAGCTTTATATGCAGAGGGAAACGATATGGAACTTGTTTATCTTCAAATTAATGTGGCTCTTGGCAGATGAATAGAAAACTGCAGAGCTATCAGGCTCATCTTAGTGCATTGGTACTACTATTGTGTATTGGATTGGGATAAACTATTAATTATTAATCCAAACCTTTCCTAACAGAGTTGAAAAGGCACAGACAATATTTTGGTAAGGGGAAAAACCTTGAAATTGTCATAAACCTCCTCTCCTCACCTTTAATACAACCTCTTGGTTTTTAATTACTCCTGTAAAGTGGAGCAATCACAGGATCCTCCTGTGACATTTTCAAGTTTTCTGTCTGCTCCACTTACGAGNGTGTAAACATGTAAGGATTCAAGCTATGCTAGTACAGATGCTTGCCAAGGGCAAACTGTAACCAGAGTGCTTGATCATTAGCTGAAAGCAAACTGCACATCCTACATGCACATATGTTGTCTGTTTACAGTTTTGATTCCATTGCTAAGTTATGCAAGTCTACCAGTCAGGGAACAAAACCAATACCACATATGTTTGGTGACTAACCAAAACCATGATTTGTCCTCACAATAAAAAAAGAGGAGGCGGGGGGGGAAAGAGTCAAAAGCTTGTATTTCACTTAGTAATGCAATTTGGAACAGAGGTGACACGTGGTTTGAAAATATTTTGGCTGTTGTGTTAATAGGAAAAGCAGAGCAAATTCTGAATGGGCAATCCTCAGCTGTGTTGCTGCAGGGAGAGCAAACATTGCCACATGGCTCGTGCAGTGCAGCCAGCACTGAGCCTGCCCTGAATATCTGCACCAAACTGCTCCACAGAACTAAGGAGCAGCTCCCACCACGCTTCAGAGGCCCACAAGCGGTTCAGATGCAGCAGAATGCTTTGGAAAACTGAGGAGAAAAGGAATCCTTATGACTTGTTTGTTCAGGAAGGAAGTTCTCTGTTCTCCTGGCCCTAACCTGGAGCTGAAGGTTCTGGACCATGGTGATGTGGCCTCTATCCCTCAGCTCCAGTGTCCTGGGTGGCAGCTCTCTCCTCACTAATGAGGGTGTTGCAGGATTAATGAATTGGAGACTATAATATGCTTGTGGGGTCACAAAGGTTTAAAATGGATGGATCCATAGTGCTGCCTATCATATCCACTGCCAGCTCCTCCTCTGATACCTTCAAGCCCCATCAGTGGTGGCAGGGAAGCTTTATGGGAATGTTTATGTGGTGGAGTCTCACCACAAGGGCAAAGGAGTGTGTGACTGCCTGGTAGAAAGCTTCTTATCTTCCTATGGTGTTCTTGAACAATAAGCTTCCCTTGATCTGCAAAACCTCTGTTGGGTAAAATTCACATATGTCTTGGAAGGACTGTTAATTAGACAAAAGGAGATGCAAGGAAAATTCAGATTAAAAATCTGTTCTTACTGGGAGCAAGAAATTGTTGTCCTGGCAACAACAAGCATCTGTGTTTTTCTCTCTCTTCTTTTTTTAAATTTTCTTTCCTTCCTTTCCCCCCCTTTTTCCTCTTTTTTCTCTTGTTTTGTCTCTTTTTCTCTTTTTTTTTCTCTTCCTTTTCCTTTCCCCTGCCCTCCCCTTTTTCTTCCCTCTGTTTTTTCTGTTTTTTTTTTTTATTGGGAGAGGGACCTTGCCTTGTATTTGCAGCACCTCACAAGAAGACTTTCAGGTTTTAGCTGTCCCTGTGAGTTATAATGGTCAGGTTAGTCCTTCAAGCAGAATTCCATGCAGAACTCCACAGAGGAGGCCTTGATGCTGATTTTTTTTTTTTTTCTCATGGGACTCAGATTGGTATCAGAGTGGCCTTGCATTATCAAGTTCATTCTAGGATGAGAAGGTCTGTCTTAGACAATGAGCTGCTACCCAAGTTTTAGTTAAAATGCACTTACTTCATGGAAGCAGCAGTTCTTGGAAATGAAAAGCTTTATATGCAGAGGGAAACGATATGGAACTTGTTTATCTTCAAATTAATGTGGCTCTTGGCAGATGAATAGAAAACTGCAGAGCTATCAGGCTCATCTTAGTGCATTGGTACTACTATTGTGTATTGGATTGGGATAAACTATTAATTATTAATCCAAACCTTTCCTAACAGAGTTGAAAAGGCACAGACAATATTTTGGTAAGGGGAAAAACCTTGAAATTGTCATAAACCTCCTCTCCTCACCTTTAATACAACCTCTTGGTTTTTAATTACTCCTGTAAAGTGGAGCAATCACAGGATCCTCCTGTGACATTTTCAAGTTTTCTGTCTGCTCCACTTACGAGAAACAAATGGGTCTGCTCAGCTCCATCTAGATTGAGTTTTTCATGAAGTCATTACTTCTGTCACAGGGACTATTTTCAAATTGAAAAATCTGAAACAATAAATGATGGTGAAGCAGTTAATAACTGTTAAGAAATCACATTTGGAAAATTGCATTTAAGCAATAACCTTTCTCCCTGTAATTAAATGACAGAAAGGTCCTGGTTTTAATTAAGTCAGCAATTTATAGTTATGAAGCTATACTTCACTATGCAGATTAGAAGATGATAGGTCACAGAACACCCTGAGTGCATTTTTAGCGGAGCTGATCTGGTAATTACTCCACTGTTCAGTGGTGACCACAGTGAACCGTATCTCTAGATTAAACAATTTTCTTTTCCCTGCTCCATGATGTATAACCAGGATGAGTAAATGTACCACTAGGACTGCATCGAACATCTTTAAATTAAAATGGATTTTAAATGAGGGGGCATGAGCGAAGAAAGTAATGTTTGGAGAACAGCGGTAAAAATGAATGGGCCACTAGGCAAGTCTTGCAAGCAGAGAATATATCATTGTTTTACAGGGCTTTCTATCTTGTGCCTGGATGTTTGGTGCAGATTTATGAGGAAGTAAAATGCTAATGTTAGTGTATTTATAAACATATGATGGGGGTTTCATCTATAATTTATTCCCAAGTCCTGCATTATGCAGCCTATGAAAGAAAATGAAATGCTGTGTTGGACAGCGAGAGGGTTCATTAATACAGCTTTCACATTTTATTTAACTAACCCCTAGCTCATATTACACATTGATTATTACATTGTGAGATGGTTCTGAACGCTTATTGTGTTCTGCTCCTCGGGCCTTTTGCGAGCTACTTCAGTAAGATTTCAGCAGCATTCAACTGTCTTATTTCAGCTAGCACTAAGTATATTCACTTGGCCTTCAGGCATATCAACAATGTATGTATATTTATGGATTTTACTTTTTTCCTTAAAGATTTGGGGGGAAAGAGGTGGAGTACACTGTAACAGTTTATTAGTAAAATGTGTTATTTTATTAGATACTCACAAATAACCTGTACTCAAGTGGCACCACAGAATCAGTTCCAATCAAATGTAACCACTGTAAGCTTTGCTGAACCAGAGTTTGTAAATAAGGAATATTCAAATAGCACTTTAGTTCACAGTTACCACTTCCTTTCACTTGTAAACAAACTAATTCATTGACCAGAATAACTTCTTTAATGGTCGAATTAGCTATCAGTGTAAATTGCCAGCACGGTGTGGGAATCTCTTCAGATTTGCCAATACACTCTGGAATTTACTCACCAAGCTCAATTTTCCATATATTACAAATGAGTGCTTGAAGAGGGGGAGGGCTGGCATGTGTGGAAAGGGATGCAAAGCCAGTTAGAAGATGATATTTATGAAAGTGGACATCAGTAACTATTGACATTAAGTGAACACAGCAGATGATGGTTTTCAAGTTTACTGATACAAATACTTGCTTGCAATTCCTTTTTACCCTGTTTGCTGGGTGATTGTTTTATTTTTATTCCTAAGTTTTTTTCAAACCTTATTCTGATTCTCTCTGACTTTAACAAAAGGGGCTCCACCCAGCAGTAGGCAGTGGCAGGATTGTATCAAGGTCAAATTTGTCTAAAGAGGGCAAGGAAAAGAAAGGCAGAAGTAGCATCTCTCAAGCACAGTTACTTTCTTCTGGTTTTCAGAGGGGTTTTTTTGGGGGTGGTGAGTTGTTTTCCATACAGTCATAACTTTATATTTGCTGAGAGCATCAAGGAATAATATACAGCACTGAATGCCAGGTTTCTAAAATATGCAGTTGTTAAACTAAATCAAAAACTGTTTCAGTAATGATGAGCCTGAAAAAGTCTCATGGAATCAGATGTCTTAGGAAGTTTCTTCTTTTAAAAGAGGGTAAATCTCCACTATAGAAATTCTGGAATGCTGAGAGAATACGAAAAAGAATGGGAAAACTTATTTCTTTTTCCTTTTCCTTTCCTTTTTTTTTTTTTCCTGTTGATGGGATTGAAATTTACTTTAATTGATGACAGAGCTTTGTAGTTTCCCCACCACCACACACACAGGCACATACTCCCCTCCACCATGTTTGTCCTGTATGGAAAGAAACAAGCTTGGCACCTCCTTTGTACATCTACCTCTATATAACTTTATTCTGAGGCACCTCTATGTTTACAATGAAGTTTAGAGATGATGGCTGTTGGTTTGCTTTAAATGTGGGAGCAAGGCAAGGCTCTTTGGCTGCTCAGTGAGCAGTGGGAATTTGGTTATCCAATGCTTGGGATGCATTTTGTACACTCTCCACAGTCCTGGGGAAGCTGGACAAACAAAGTTAGCAACAGTTATTTAGCAGAGGTTCAATGACTTTGACATATTTTCACACCACTGAGTTGTGAACTCTTATCAGAAGCCCCCAGTATATCAGGGTAAGAACATCTTTCCTCATTACAGTTGGCTTGCCTTACTTCTCTTTTCATCCTTCTCTCTTTCTTTTATGCTCAATATTTTTATGGCACTTCTTTCCTTTTTTTGTCTTCATCTCTACTGCTGTTTACAATCTTCAGTGGGTACCATAGTTGAGTGTGCTGGGTGAAGATATTTCAGAAAGCTGCTGTCTAGAAGGAATCCAGTGCTGCAGACTGAATCTTAGGTATTTTAAAAGATTTTATTTAGCAATGTGTGACATTTGGAGTTAAAAGGGTAGGGATGCAGAGCTGCAGAGCCATAATCCCTGAAGATGTAGCACAAATAATGCTTTCTGCATAACACTGGGGACAGTCAGAACAGGCAAAAATCCACACACATCCAAACTCCAGGGTCCACAGTCTGTTAGAGCTCTGTGAAACTTGAAGCACAGAGATGAACATCTACTCTCTTCTTGCAATTACTGCCTGTCACACCAACTTCTTGTTATCAACAGACCTTCTTATCAGCTCACTGGAAGCTGTTAAAGGCAAATGGAAATATGTGAGATTTTAACTGGCTTCCACAGAAATGTGAAGTTGTTCTCAACTCCTGTGTTAAGACAATTATCTAAATCAGGATTTGTTTTATTGCTTCTGAAGAGCACGAATTTACCATTTCGCTTTCTCCTGAAACAGCTGGAATTACTTACACCTGAAGGTATAGATTTCCTGTCACTCCTTGCAGAGACTAAGGAAGTTCATGGCAATATTCCCTGTAGACAAGACCTTTAAAATGGCTGTCATGAGGCATGGAGATGTAAAGTAAATTGATGACAGAAGAATGATGTGTAGGACTTACCCTTCAGTGATCATGTACACCTGCCTTATAAGGATATCCAGGGGAAGTCTCCCTTCCAGACAGCCCATTCTTCCTGTGGTACATCCAGAAAAGAGACACACAAGTAAGGTGGGTAGGAAAGCATTTGAATTATGGAGAGGTACACACTTCCTGATGTGTTTGACAGCAGAAATCAGATAAGGAAAGCTGATGAATTCTTATACTTCTCAGGGGGAAAAGTGAATTTGAATCAATGTGACAAAAATTGTCAAGTAGCATGCTTTGGAAAAAACCAGTAAAATCCTTCCCACTTCACTTTTACTATGGAGTTCCTGAAGAACACCTTTTCAAATTCACTTTAGGCATGGTAGCTTTGCAGAGAAGCTCACTGGAAAATGCTGAAGTACTTCTGCCATGCCATGAATCAGAATATTCTCTTCTGTCTCAGCACTTTACCTACAGCAAGGATGGTGATACTTACACTGACTTTCCAGCAATCTCTGCAGCTGCTCAGTTTCTGATCTGAAATTCTGCATCTAATGTTGAAACAATTACAGTGATCAGTTTTAATTATTCCATTGGCTCACTGTGGTGTTAAGAAGAAGCAGAGTGCACAATTAGCGTGAGGAGTATTAGCACTTACTCATTCCCTCCTTTGGCCAGTGATGCTCCTTAATGACATGGAGGTTACATATTTACTATTTCTCTTGGGGTAGCCCTTGTGGGAGGTGCTGCGCAAGCAAAACAAAAAGCTGTCCCTGCTTTCCCTGCCCCAAAGTGCAGGAATATCAAACATGGAAGTTGCAGCAACCAGGACTGTTCCTAAGGAGTGGAGTCCTGGGTTGGAATGGGGAATGAAAGCTGTTATTAGCTAATAACTTTTCCCTGTGTATCATGGGCTCACACACACTCATCTCCACATTTAAAGGCTGTAGGGAGCTCTGAAGCCTTACAGCATTTTATTTCCAGGATTGCAGTGTCACCACCATGGACATTTTGTTACTGTCAGTGTTAACAAATTGGGATTTGAAAGTAAAATGTGAAACATTTAGAGTCTACATAAACTAGATTATGCATTGTGGTGAGATTCTGCTTGAAACAAGAGGCTCAGCTTGAGTCAACTCTCTTCAGGAGGTCAGTCAGGACATGAACCTGTAGATCTTTATAGCAATGTGAGCCTTGGTTCCTACAGCCTGTTTGGGCCAGTGTGTTTGGGGAGTAAATTAGAATAGCTTTGCAGAAACTTCAGCAGCTGCTGGGGATCAAAATGGAAAGCCACAAACATCAGGTCCCTGTGAACTCCATTCTATCCTGTAGTACACCTAGAGCTGTCAGCACAGCAAAGTACTGGATTTCTTCCCCTTAATTCTGATGGGGAAAGATGAGGTTTGTTAAGCTGAACCCTCCCAAAATTTTAATTTTTTTCTTCTGTCAAAGAGTGTCAGTTTTCCTCATAATTACAAAAGTGTTCAGCCTCCTTATAGGAGGATCCTCAGACTTATGTTTTTTGGTCTCTGTTTATAAGCTGGAGAGCTGACAGTCACTATTAAAATATTGTGTGTTTTGCTGAGCAGCCTGACAGTGCCACCAATAAATCCCTTAAATTCTCTCAGATTTTTGAAAAGTCTCTTGGAGTATTTTACTGAATTTTCTGCTATTCCACTTGAAGAAAAAGTGCTTAAAGAAGACACGACACAAGGCACTTTTCTTATGTCCTGTTGAAAATTGCCAAAACAGGTCACTTATACATCAAAATCCATCTATTCTTCCATTTTTAGCTGTATTAGTTTGAACAAACAGCAGATAGCAGTATCATACTGATAAGTCCTAATATGCACAACTTTAGAAACAGTCCATTAATGAGAAATTGCTGCTCCTTGCTCATCCAGAGGGGTCTCTGCCAACCTTGTTCCAAGGGCAGTCAGCAGTCTCACGTTGTGTAAGTGGTCTCTGTTACATTGTGCTCCCTGTATGAGCTGCAGGCTTCACAGCAGGATGCTTTCTCTTAGACTGCATCACTTCATGTCTGGCAAGAACAGGACATCTCAGATGCTGTTTTTACACTTTGCAACACCCAAATGGGAACTGCAGATTATGTTTGCTATGTCTCACCTCAGGTGTGGTACTAGAGTGCAGTTGTCTTTGTGAGGAGCCCCATCCTTAGCTGCAGTTTTGCCTGGCTTAGGGTGGAAGTTATGTGACCTTTTTTTATCTGGCCACCCATTTAAAATCTCATCTGAAATGGCAGCGTGTGTTCTCAACTGAGCTTTTTTAATTTTAAGTTTTCTGTCTGTCCTGTGACTGTATAAAGAAGCTGTTTAAAGCATTTCTTCTGCACAAGGCCTGATGTGGGTAAAGACTGAGTATTAAATACATTATATAAGGGATGGATAATCACCTTTGCTTGTCCCAGCACCTTGCTGTGTCTCCCCATTGACTCACTGGGACCTGGTGAAGGTCACAATCTGTGCCTGAGTCACCTATTGAAAAGAAAGCACAGCAGCACACTGGGGGCACAGCAAAGCTGCTTAGCATTGGGGTGTTCAAGGGGTTTTAAATGTTAAAGGGAAGGGGTGCTGTGGCAGCAGCCAAGGAAGTGACTTGGGGGCAGTATTTTTGTATGGTGTCTTCAGGAATGTGTTGCCTGAAGTCTACAGGCTGAAAAATGTTCTCTGCAATGTTGCTGGCAGCAATTTGCAGTCATTTCTGGTACAAATGGACACAGCTCTGTTCTATTTATGGAAGGTTCCTGTAATGTGCTCAGGCCTCCCACTGACTTGAGTGAAGCTGTTCCCACTTACAAGGCTGGAGAACCTGGCCCGTGAACTCTGCCAGTCACTCATCAGGTCTGAGATACAAAGCCAGCCTGAGAGCTGACAATATTTATGTAATTCTGCCTGAAGATTGCTGTCTTGGGGTGAACCCAGTGAGGAAGAGAAATTTTGCATGCTCAGACCAAAACTAGTAACCTTTAAGCACTTAATTTTTTTTCCTGCAAGATTTGTCCATTAACTTTAATGAAGCTTTTTCTAGGCTTACAAGTCTGAAGAGAGCTATTAAACAAAAGGGAGAGAGTTTGCTTGCCAGGCATTTTCTCTGCTCCCTCAGTTCTGTTTCTTTATAGCCAGAGAAACACTTTCAGCCATATATCTTTAGAGCAATGCTAACACTTAGTGACCAGTTAAGTAAATCCCACTTGTTAAATTCTTGTGGCTGCATTATGCTGGGAGCCTTACTCTAAGGGGCCTGTTCTGTCACTGCTTGTTTTTCTCCACTTTAAATGAAGTGACTTGGATGGGATACACAGATTGGTGATGCAGGAGGAATCCTCTTCTGCAGCTGAAAGGTGGCACGGTGTGGGGCTAGAACTGTTCTTTGCCCTTTCTCTAAAAGGTAAGCCAAGAAACTGGTTTGATTTGCTGGACCTCAGGCCAACAGGGCAAAGCCTGGATGCAAGCCAGGCTGTAAGATGGGCTTCTTTACTTCTGACTCCTACTCCCAAATTAGGATTTGTGTGGGATTTGCTGTCTTGGGTCTCTTCAGTTTGTCCTTGCACAAGCAGAATTAGAAAAGTAACTGGCAGTGAGCCACTTCAGAAGCAGTGTCTCACCCCTGTGACACCTGCAGTGCTCCATTCCCTTCACAGTGGTGGGCATGAATGTCCTGAAAAGTCTCACACGTTCCCATTTGGAGTTCCAGAGTTTCCTCGGGACAGAACCCGCGCCTGCCGACGTCTTTCTCCCAGAGCAGAGAGACAAATGACTCCTCAGACCATTTGCCCGCCTTCCCTGCAGGGAGTGTGTCCCTCCCGTAGCCCTTGCACTTACCAGCCCCTGACTGCCTTCACAAACACCGAGGTACCACATTTATCTTCCCCTCTTGGGCGGGGCTGAGGCCCTTGGAGTCCAGACAGGCTCCAGTTTAGGGTGAGCACCTTGTCTGCACAGGTGTCCTCCCCATTACAGTCTGGCAGAAGAAATGTCCAGGGTTGCTTGGTGTACCAGATCTCCTATTTCAATTACAAAATACTATTTGGAAGTCATAGCTCAGGAGTTCTGGCCTAATTTCTCTTACAAATTGCTTATATGGATTTCTCTTGCTAGAAAATTAATTGACCATACAATAAACTATTTTCCCTTGAGCAGGGACTATTCTGTTTCCTATGACGTTACAGTAAGCTGTCTTTGGGCCAAATATTTAAAGGTATTTAGGTGCTTAAAGATGCAGGTAATGTGAATTTTCCGAAATACCTAGCTGCCTAATACACAGTGATTTCAGTGGGAGTTGCCATCAAAGAGCTTCTAAAAATCCCACTGTGCACCCATCTGCTCCTTTAAGCACCTGAATTCCTTTAAAAAACAGGTCCTTCCCTCCATCAGTGGAGACAAATTTTATTTTTCCTAATGTAGACAGAGCCTCTTAATACATTTTCTCGGATATTGCCTGCCACCTTTAGCTTATTTTCATTGTTTTGATTATGATGTCAAATCTAGTTGATGATCATGTTTATGCAGTTCCAAGCAGAGCGTGGGCACACAGCATCTATCCTTTATGACACCAACTTGGCACAGCAGCTCATGTTAATAAATCAGGGCTAAGAGGTTTGTAGGCAAGCAAACTGTCAGGAAGTTACTGCAACTTTTGCAGTATATTAAATGATCTGTGTTTTGTTCTAACTTTTTAAACCCTCTTTGAAAACCAGTGCTCTGTTTCTCATTAGTGGGTCTTTGATCCAGTGAAAATATCAGTCCCTTGAGTTAATATTTCATCTGACTATAAGGCCATGTAATTTGCTACGACACTAAGTCAATAGGTCTCTGCTGGCTTACCCCAGCAGGACTTGTATGTGTAGGCAAAAAATTCTCTGCAAAACATGAATAATGTGGGTCTAATCAAGAATTTAGTTCTCTGGTTAACCAAAGGAAAAAAAAGTGGAGTGTGAACATCCGTCCATCTAGGCACAAAAGAAGCTTGAGGGAAAGAAAACATTTCACTTTGTATCAATTCACATTCTCAATTTAATACATAAACAGGAGTGTCAGGACATGTACATCTTGCAGAGCCACAGAAATAGCAGTAGATTGATCTATCATTATTTAGTGGCTTGGCCACCCTATTTATGTGCTTTCTGTTACAATGTACTTGGAAACCTCAGACTGTTCTTCTGCATTAACCTCCACCTTCTGTCCTCATCTCTCCCTCTGGCCACCCCGTGCTACACTCTGAAATTTTAATTTCATTGCACAAGGTGCTATGGAATGAAAATAAACATTTGTCTGGGGAGAGTTTGCTGAGTCTGGAATATTCAGTGTGGCTTAAGCTAATTTAAAAACAAGTGACTAAAATTGTGCTTTTACTTTCCAAGGCTTTTCCAGCAATATTTCGTTCTGTGGTCTCCAAAGGAGTGAAGCATTTACGAATATGCATTAATCCTCACTGGGAATTGATCCAGAGCTTGTTTTAAGCATATGCTTAAGTGGTTTGTTGAACTGGGGCCATGGCTGCCCAGACCCATCTCTGGATGAGATTTAATTGAGCAATGAGAAGATTTGAATTCATTTACTTATACTTGCAGGGGGATTAGATAGATAGATAGATAGATAGATAGATAGATAGATAGATAGATAGATAGATAGATAGATAGATAGATAGATAGATAGATAGATAGATAGATAGATAGATAGATAGATAGATAGATTTATAGATAGATAGATAGATAGATAGATAGATAGATAGATAGATAGATAGATAGATAGATTTTTAAATAGTTATCAATGAGATTTATAAGGATTTGTGCACATCTGATATCTGGATTCACTGTGTGAGAAAGGGTCAGATCCTCGCTATGACTCTGCAAAAAAAATACCTTTAATGTAATTCCTGCCTGATAGTGTGTCTAAAGAACAAGCAAATATTTTGTTATATTTTCACTATGCTGAAAATAGATCCTTGTTGTGTGGGCTTTGATCCTTGCTTGCTTTTGGCTTGAGAGTCTTTTAATTTGCTTTATTGTATGGCTTCCATTTCTGCCTCGTGTCCCTGTTGCCCAGGAGCCTCCTGCTCTGGTTGATGTGTTAGCTTCTCACTGACCCACTGCAGCTCATTCATGAGTTTTCAGCTCTGACAGGTTGAATGCCCAGAGTGGTCACTGATTAGACTGCCACTCCTAATATTCTCATCCCTGCAGTTATCAAGCAGGAAAATAGTGACAAGCAAATCTAAGCAGCGTGGGAAATGCAGAGTCTGAGAAACCACGGACTTTGGCATCTTATGGCATTTACTGAGCCTGCAGTGGCATTCAGTGTGATAGCACAATAGTCTGGAGCAGAAAAGGAGCCCAGGACTTGGCAAAAGGAAGGCAAATCACACATGATATTTGTGACTTGTACATTGCTGCACCGTGCCTTAGGGCTAGGAGAAGAATTTCACAGTCCTGGGTGATTCCCTTGAGCTTGGTTGTTTTGTGTTCAGTTGTGGTACTGAAGAGATCTGACCCTGAAATTTCAGGGCCACCTCCTGAACTCCAAAATCTCTATTCATCAAGACAAAATTCTCAATAAAGTCACTGGGAGTTTTCCTCAGGCTTGGGGATGTCAGAATTTAATGGCCCTTATTTTTATTTTTTCAAGAGCACGGTTTAAAGCTTATTTATTACCATAAATGGGGATTTCAGACCTCATGGAAGACACCCTATTTTACCAGGTTTTACAGTAGAGGAACACAGCTTTTTACTGTTTTAGAGCATTTTCTGACTGACAAGTGCTAAAATGAGGTCTCTTTCATTTCATTTTGGCAAATTTCTTTTTGCACCTGTTTTACTTTCCCATTATTTGTGCAGATTTGGATTCCACTCCTGCCGTTGTCCTGACTTCTTGATGAGTTTCCAAGGAACATTTTTAATGTCTCAGGCCCCCTGAATTCCCTGGGCCAATACCAAAGGCTGAGATGTATGCAATTGGTCATGGCACTCACCTGGGATTTGCTGAGGCCAAAATTAAATCAGGTAAAGCTCTAAGTTGAAACTGGGTCTCCTGTGTCTCAGGTGAATACAGTAATGTCTTTATTCTCTATAGCTTTCTTTCTTACAAACAGAGTTCTGAAAAATATTTCTCTGACCTTCTTTCTACCAAAAAAGAAAAAAAATAAAAAAGGAAAGGCAGGATTCCATGATTCATTATTTTCCAGAGATTTTTTTTTGTCATAATACTCCTGATTGATTATAGTTGTTTTCTTAAGAGCACCTTTTCTTAGGCTCATGTCTAAAAATATAAATTCTCCTTAGAACATGGGAAGTGCCATGTACCTTTAACAAACAAGGGACATGCCTTGGCCCTTTAGCAAACAAGGGAGATCTGAACAAGGTGATCCAGGTTATGGAGCAGAATTAGGAAAATAAACTGCATTAGTACCTCAGATGGGTAAATGTAAGTCCCCTGACTATAGTGAGCACTTTGCTGTAGCCCTTTCCTCTCTTTTCCCCCTCCTCAGTGTGGTGTTTTTAAGCTCTGTGGCCCAGCTCTGAGTGTGGCTCCAGCTGGAGTGAATGTACTGTCTGTGCTCTGGGCACAGGTTTGCTTCTTGGTGGAAGGAGAAAACAAAATAAAAAGTAAATAATTGGTCTCAGGACATTCTGATATGAGTTAAACCTTAATGACAACTTTGTTGTAACCAGAGAGATTCACTGTTTTGGGGCAGGATGTTAAAGCATTAGAAAATTCCCCAAATGTTTAGTATTTATTAATGGGGACCCCATGGTCCTCATTATAAAATCAGTTTGCAAAATCCTCACAACTTTATGCCCAGGTTGTGGGTCCATTGCCCATCCTGCCCTTTTTGCTCCCTGCAGTTCTCATCCCTGCACTCCCCCTGCATAAGGGGAGGAAGGTGAGGCCAGTGATCAGGGTGGAAATCCTCAACTTGAAGAGTAAAAAAAAGAAATATATCAGGGTAATTGATGAAGTGAAGCAGGTCACACGTGTAGTGCTTGTAATAACCATTTAAAATTACTCAGCTGTGTAGAGAGACATGGGGATAAAACAAGGATGGCTTTGGTTGATTTTGTAACCATGTACAAAGTGTTATGCTATGCTTAGAAGGGAGACTACATAGTAAAAGTTGGGAGGGGATTGGTGGGGTTAAATGCAAGAATCAAATTCGAAGTGGGGAAAATAAAGGTGTGGAATGTGATGATGGTTTGTCTTCTCCTTCCAGCTGTTGCCCTGAGAAGGGAGAGGGTCCCCATCTGCACATGCCTCTTGCCCAGAATGTCAGGGGCTCTGGACCCAGGTGGCTGAATTCTCCCACAAAAGCTCTGCTGTGCAGGAGGAACGTTTCAGGATACTGTTCAGGATACTGTTGCAAGCATGAATGCATCCTTAATTTTGTTTTTAAAGACAAATCATTTCAAGTAGAGTGCGTAGAGCTCGCGACACAAACACATCTGGATTTCAGTTGTTGATCTGAAATATTCACAGTCCAATATGGTCAGAGCAGATGTTGGATTGACACTCATCATAAATGTGAATGATCACATCAGAAATCCCATATGTAGTTTAGTTGAGAGCAGCAAAGCCTACCTGCCCACCTTTGGTTTTGCTCTGGGGTTAAAAATATTTGCTTGCACAATTAATGTTAGTCACCACTCTTTTTTTTTAGGTGTAGAAAATTGTTATGAACCTCAAAAAGGTTTAGATGTAAACCATGGTAGGAATTGAACTGACTGCCTTAATCAGAAGTACTTGGTTTGAAATGAAACATAAAAAACCTCTTTAAAATGTTTGATATTTTCATATTTTGTGCTTAGTAAGCACTGCTGCAGAGGCCAATGGTATCAAACTTAATATGTTGATTATGAAAAGACATCAAGTACCCCTGACTTCTGCTGAGGTACGTAGAGGCTGAAGAACTTCTGAAGCCTTTGAGGAAAAGGAGCTGAGGCAAGAAAAGTGTAGCTAAATAGGTGAGTCAAGGGGTCCATAGAAAGGTCACCTGATTTTTCAGAAGATTTTCACTTCCACAGCATTCTGAATGTGAGTTCTGTTGGTGTGGCTGCTGCATACATGGCCCTCTGCCTGTATTGTGAGTGTATCCACGAACTGCAGGACATTGAAAATTATTTTGGATTCTAAAAATGTGTCCATCTTCCAGAGCAAAATGCTCCCAGACACAACAGCTGGGGCCAGAACTTCTGCAGAAGAAAAGCCCAGGTCACATCCCCTTTCCCCCCTCTCAAAGCCTCGTTGGTTCACTGAACATTCAGATCTAGAGAACCACGTTCTGTTCTGGCTGCCAGCCCTAAGTGCAAGTTACAGTTCTCCAGCAGGCTGAGGGCTCCAAACCAGGGTGAGTTTAGGCACTGTGGGATTTCAGTGTGAGGCCAAGGGTGAGTGAAAAGTGCCAGGTAAGAGATTAAACAACCAAGGAGACAATTAGGCACAGGCTGAAGGTAAGATGCTCATCCCAAGGTGTGGGAGAAAGAATTGCAGAGATTCAAGAGGGAGTCAAAGACAAGGTTAAGCCAATGAAAATTGTGTTGGCCACAGTGTTTTAAATAAAGAAAATAGAAGTCAGGGGAAAAATGAGAAAGTTTTGAGGAAGAGCTGGAGTGAGGGATAGGAACAAACTGAGTGCATTAGGAAAAATGCACTGGGGAGCACAGGTAGCAGGGAATGTGTATGTTTTTGTGTTACAAAGAGCACATCTTAAATTGAGCCATCTCAGAGTTTAAACTGATTCAGACTTCAGCTTAACTTCCTTTCCTAAGAGAGGATTTTATTTCTGAATAGGCAAACATTTAAAATTGTAAAGAAGAAAAAGCAAGTACTTTCCTTGCAAGGAGGGATGAAACATAAATCTTAAGCAGAACTATAAACTGTTGAGACAAGGCATTTTTGTTGGATTATGTAGCTCATATCAGATAGCAATAAATCAATCCTTCAAAGACAAAAGACTATAGAAAGGAGAATAAACCAAAGACTCTCCAAATAACAAAGGCCAGATACACAAAAGTAACTAAGGAGCTGAAGAGGCAAATAGATGCCTGGCAGGATTTTAAATGGGATCATTCAACACAGACAATAATCATCACCTGCTAGTGATTATTGGTGTCTTTAGGATCCTTCAGGCCTAGACATTTCCTTGACTGAGGTTAAAATTCCCATCAGCATCAGGGAAACTTAACTCATAGCCTTAAAATCTGCAGGGTTGGTGTATCATCCCTAAGGTAAATGAAATATTTACCTAGTGGATGGGTTTGACCTATTGTGAGCTTTGACAGCACACATGTCTTAATACAGTTCTGTCTTTACTCTCTTGGGTGCTCCCACTGAGATGGGAAGTTCCACATGTATTTATTTACCTTGCTTCCTGATCCAGGGCTACATAGAATAACAGAGTTTTGAGCAAAACTCAAAATCTTATTGGGTCTGATGACAAAATTCTAGTAGTGGCTGTCAGTCACTAGTGCTAGTTAATGCTCACTAGCTCTCACACTTTGGAAATTAATTTTCTGCACTGTGAATTCCTACATTTTGGGCAGAAAAAGGCCCCATTCCAGTGCTGGAAATAGCAAAATCCACATCACACTCCATGCCTTTACCCTGTAGTCCCAGTGCCTTATTGTTCAGATCATGCAGCCCTTTTACAGCATGCTCTGGCATGTTCCTAACCTGTACACACCTTGGCCTTCTCCCAGGGAATATCAAAGAATAAGAGGAGATTAAGGCTTGGGACTCAACCCTGACACACAGGCAGAGCAGTCATAAAGCTGGGAAGTATTTCCAGGTCCCATGGCTGGAAGTACTGGGGACAATCCTTTTAGCTGAGCTCTGCTATGCTGGTGGCTCCATTTTCATCCAGTATCAAATTTGGCTGGTTTGTTTGTTGACATTAAATAAAAGGATGACTCAAGTCTTAAACTGTTGGGGGTGTGTGCAGGAAAGGGATTCCTGTCCTTCCTAAATCAGAAGAAGTAAATATAATGCAGATAATAAGAGGGGGGAGAAAAGAAGGAAACTTACTGTACATCTGTTTTAAAAAGACAGGCAAACCAATATTGAGGGCACAAGATCTTAACATGCCAGGAAATTACTAGAACATGCCAGACATGGTGAATAAAAGGCAAGCAGGCCATGTTACTGCTGGAACAAGCAGAGATGTGAAAAATGTAGGAAAATTTGCAAGTCTTTATTTGCCACTAGACTGACAACAGATGATGATGACATATCTGTGAACATATGTTATGAAAAAAAGGGCTACTATCACAAGCTATGCAGTGATTGGGTCATTGAATATTTTTAGCTGCAGTTCTGGTTCTGGTTTGCCTCTACATCATCTTGAGTTTGAAAGTGCAGATTAGTTCAGTCTCACCATGGAACACTGTTCTCCAGAATACTTGTAAGTGCATTTATTGAGACAGGAGCCCTGGCATTTAAATGCAGTATAATTATGATTGCAATCCAAGCCTATTCAGTTTTAGGTTTGCTTCATGAAAGATTAATATTCTGTTTCTTGGACTTTGCACACTTACAGAGTTCAGCTGGAAAGATATCAGAGTGCACCTCTTACAAGTGAAATGGTACTTTTGTGTTCTCTAAGTCCCTCTCCCCTTTGGCACCAGAAAAGTGCTTTTTTTCATTCCACATCTTATGACATGCAGTACTTAAAACAGGGCAGTGTGGAACACCACAAGAATAAGTCTTCCTGCCTTAGTTCAAAATACACTTACCTGTTTAAAACAGAAAAATATGCTTTTCCAAAACCTCGTCTATACATTAATCCTGCTCAAGGGCACTTTTGATTTGTGCTTCCACCTGGCCTTTATACACAACTGCTTGCTTTGGTATTGCCTAAAAAGTGATTTTTTTTTTACTAATTAGGCAAAGACTGGACAGTGCAGCAGGGGACTGTCCACCTGCTATTCCTGATAATTTTTTCTTAAAGGAAACACCTTAGTGGTGCATTCCTTTCCACACATCTCCCCCAGCAAGGTGATGTATTTTTGGTCTCTTACTGCTGTTATGATCCCATTTTGGCCCCTCTTCTTTAATTACACCCCCTCAGCAGAGGAAGAGGGGACAAAAAAAGGTGGTTTTTGCAAATGGCAAATCAGTCCATGGGGACTGCTTGGATTTTAAGGGCAGCTGCTGTTCAATGTATCTGGTGTGTCACTTTCTGTTTTGTGCTCCTGTTTTATTGCTGCTGTGGGAATGGAGCAAAAATAGCGGCTACTGCAGTTCTGTTGAATAACCATCAACGTGATCCTAGCCAATATGTCAGTCCCTCACTGGGCACAAAAATGTCCATATTTGATATCCACTGCCCACCCTGACCTGTACATGAAAACAGCAACATGCTAAATAGCTACAGAAAAGCATCAGCAGCAGCTAGAAGGCTCAGCTGATACTCATAGATGTCTTAGTGCTGCTATGCATGTGGGGGTGTGAGAATATCCCTACATCTCCAGAAAGGCTGGTGTGAGTAAATAATTCATAAGGTGCATGCAGCATATTTAAATGTTAAATACATTGGCTTTCAAATCCAGTGCAACTATTGAAACCTGCGTTTGGCTGCAACCACTCGGCTGCTGCATATTTGAAGTGAAATCACAAGCGGTGTAGAAATGCTGAGTAAAAGCCACCCAAGCCCCAGTTCCTGACAGACCACCTAAGCTCTGCGGAGCTCAGATCCTCCTCCTCCCGTGCGGGGCTGCTGCGTGTTTCAGTTTGGGAGCAAAGCCTGGCCATCAGCGGCGCTGACTCGCGGGATGGCGAGGAAGGAGCACTCCTGTGGCTGCTGCAGCGGCCAAAAGTGCCGTGGGTTGGCCGTGCCCTGCTCGCCCCACGCCCTGTGCCCCGCGGCTGTCCCCGCCATCGGAACCTGCTGCCGAGGAGGAGCACGAAGGTGCTGAATGCATCTAAAAGCTGCTGCCACTTAGAGTGTTTCACCTCTCTTTTCCGTACACCAGCAGAAGTTTATCCCGCACCAAAGCAGGGGTGTCCCCGAGCCCGGCCGGGCTTTTGTTCTCCCCGAGGCTCCGCAGTTCCAGCCCGCGCGGTCCCTGAACCGGCCGCGTTTCCCCGACAGATGGCACTGCCTTTCTCTCGTACTTCGCCAAAAGTTTAAAAACATTTCGTTAAAAATAGCTGCCCCACATTCTTAATTGGCAATCCTTTTTCTATTTATTGTTAGGCACAAATCAAATGCTGTTTAGCTCTTAGGCGAGCTCAATGCACAATACATAAAACCATAATGTGAAACACACAGATTTTCTTATTCTCTTCTGTATCTGCTTGTTACAGCAGAAAATACTGAACAATTTGTGGTTTGTCACTAACGTTTTCAGAAACTTAGTTATGATAAAATGTTATTTTTTTCCATTATGAAGATAGAACCATTTTGTTTAGCCTTAAAACTTGCTGTGTCGTCAGCCTGCTCGATGTCCCCGTTTTCACATAAACGAAGCCAATGTTTTTCCAGCATCTCTGGAGTGCAGCTGCAGCAATGGAGCGCTTAAGGCGCTTGGCCCTCACCCTGGAACAGCCCTCAAACTCTCCTGTGCTGGCAGGTCTTTCTCACGTGAGGGGATGGAGACCCCAGAGCGGGGTCCGGGGGCAGGGAGGGCTTGCCAAGCCCTCTGCACGGGGCCTGGGAGCACTGCAGGAAAACGTGACTCCAGCGGTACCTTCTCCACCCCTGCCCTGGTCCCCGGGTAATTCCCCGGGGTGAGTCCCTACAGCTCCTTACCAGGGGCTCCCGGTCCCAGCCCGGCTCCTGCAGGGAGCCTCCCTCTGCTCTCTCCTCAGCAAGCTAATCATCTCTGCGGCCTCTTCTGGGACCCATTTCATTTCTGCAGTTCCTTGGGCTGTGCTGAGCAGAAAGGCCAAACCACTCCTTCACAAAACGAAATTGTAATGGCCTCGCCGCTTCCTGGTTTGGTCTGTACCTGGTCTCTCTTCTCGTGGCCGAGTTGTTTACGGCGGAGCAGAAGGAACATGTTTTGTTGTGCTTTATTTCTTTGCCTGCTCTTGCACAGGGACAGATTGTCAGCCAGCTGCCCACGGTTTTAGTCCCTTCCACCTCCCCCCCCCACGGCCACAAATCCAGCAGAGGTCCCGATCCACACAAGAGCCCTGTTTCCTACCGGGGCTCTCCCGGCACCGCCGGTGGCACTGCCCCCAAACACGGGGTTGTGTGTCACTGCTGGCCTTTTAGCACAGACGCATGGGAGAAATTCCTTCTAATATGCATTCACATGTCTCTCCCTCCAGTGACCTTTATTTGCCATCTCCTTGCCTGTTTATTAGGCCTTTCTGAAGTGGTTCATAATATTCTCATGATATTGGACAAGTCTCAATAATTGTATCGAATTCCAGTGTTATTGGCTGGATTTTTAAGCCCCTTCTCCTGTTTGCTAACATATTAAACAGTGCTGTACCTAACACAGTTCTTTGAGTCACCTCATTGTCAAAGCAGTTGAAAGCCTTTTCTTCTTCTTCTTCTTTGGTGATTTTTACTTCCCAAGTTGGTTTTGTTCCCTTTGTCACTTTTTGTGATGAAGGCTATCAGCTGTTTTGAGAAAGAGCAGTAGATTAATCAGATGTGCTTGTACTCAACACAGTTCACATTCTGAGCCTTATTTTCTCTTTAAAAACTCTGCACTTTTCTCTCCCTTTTATATAATGATGGTCTGGTTCTTTTCATACTTTAATGTTGTTTTAAGAGTTTTGTTTGCCTGGTGGTAAAGTTTAGTAAGCTGCAAATTTCAAGACTGGCTCAACATGTTTTTTAAAGCTAATACTCACACAGCAGCTCCCATCAGCTGATGATAATGAGCAAGGATGTAGGGATTTTTAATTAGTTACTCCGACACTTCCTTGAAAATATTTGCATGCACACAAGCCAGTTCTGGAGATCTGTTGCTCTTAAATGCAAATTTGTAGCACTTACTGCCTTGATAACAGCCTTTAATATTGATTTTTTTTTTTATTTTTTTTACATGGGAGAAGAGATGTGCTGAAATGGCACCTTAAATCCTCTTTTGAATACAGGTAAGTAAAATATTTGAGATCTTTGAACATATCATGTTTAAATATTCATCTGTCTCTCCTTCAGTCCTCCTGCTTCTTGGCTCTGTGTCTCTGTGTGCATTTAAAAAAAGTATTATTTCTTTTCACAAGCAGAGAGTCAATTTTTTTTTCATAGATCTGATTTCAATCCTGCATTTTTTAAGACAGCAGCATGTGTATTTTTGTTTCAGTGTCAGCTGATGTGGCTTCTTCTGCTTTGAAGATAACTGGTAAACAGCTGACCATGTAAACACAAACATTTTTTTTTCCTTGATTTCTGTTTCCTCTTTGTGTCAAAATATTCATAGTCTAGTGAATGTATTATGATTTTGAGGCTTTGTGGTTATTAAGAACCTCTGGTGTTATTTCTTGCAGCATGCCAGCCATGTGATTTCAGCCTCAGGTCCCAGACAAGCTGCAGTGTATCTTTTGTAAAGGCACTCATTCTTACTGGAAACACATCAGTTTATTACACTGCTGCTCTCAAGCACTTCATTTTAACCTAATACTTACTTTATTTTTTAGAAGACCAGACGTTTTTTTCCCAACCTGCATTAGTCTACCTTCTCTTATTAATTACTGACTGTCAAGGCTTTGCTTGTTAATTTTATTTTGCTTGTTAATTTGCTTGCTAATTGCCAAGTCCCCTGGTGCCAGGATGTTCCTCCCCAGCACTCCACTGGCACTGTGGTGAGTTATCTGTGTCCTTTTTTTGGGGGGTGGCTGGTGCAGGATGCAATGCACAGGTGAGGATTCCACAATTCCCAATAATTTCCTGACTCCTTCTGGATTCCCTTGAATTGTCCCAGAATCATCATTATTTGAAAACTGGGTACCAGAAGTGGACATTGCAGTGCTGGTCCCAATACCTGCAATATCATGGCCTCCTGCATAATCATGCAAGCATTGCATTAACCTTAGCCCAGAGATTGCATAGGGAATTCATGGTAAATTGATTCTCTGAAGTCCTTTTCAGTGTCACTGCATTTCAGGATATGGTATTCTGTGTTGTTAGTGTGACCTACATTCTCTCTTCTGACATATCTGACTTGGTGTCAGCCTGGATTAAAACCTTTTTAAAAATATTACTTCATTTTACAAGCTGATTCAAATAGCACATTATAACTGACCAATCCCAATTATAACATTATAACTGGCCAATCCCAATCTCTCCAATTGTTATTTGACTTTTTTTTTTTCTGTATACCTTTAAAGTAGCCAATTTAAAATATTTTAAGTATTTTCTTTCCTGGATATTTTTATAAATGCCTGTTCTGAATGCAGTCAAAAGGCATTTTTTAAAAAATAATAGAAACACTGGAAATGCTACTAGATGCACCCATATTCAGATATGATGACCAAGAAAAGTGCTTCTTCAGGTTTTAACATGTTTTACTGTTGTACATTTTTAGTAGTGTTGTTCTTTAACAGAATATAATGCAAAAACTTTCAAAAAATATGAATTCAAAATGCAAATGCAATTATTTTTTACAACCAAATCTTTTGAGAAATAAAAAAAATTATGTCAGCCTTGTTAAAAAAAAAAAAAATATGCTTCCCCTATATTGATATGCTTCCCATATACTGACTAGGCATTATTATCTCATTTTTCAACTTTTTTTTTCTTTATCACAACCTGTGGTAACTTCTCCAAAGAGTCACCTTAACCACAGTTCCTGATCCCAGTGGTTCTGTGAGTTTCTCTCTGTCATTTTATCTGGGTGAAGAGCTGATTTGGCCACCTTTTCACACCATCTGCTCTGGAGGTTGTGTTTAAGCCTTTCCCTGAACACCTAAATTCTACCAACATCTTTTCCTCCTCCTTCCCTGCACCACTGCAAATCCTGTGCCACGAGCCAGCATCAAGACTGATTTACACAGTCTGTTGTTTTGCCTTCTCCCAGGACCACACTCTGTGAAAGAATTCCATAAAACTCTTTAAAATTCCCACCAGAGAGGAGACTTTACCATCCATCCTGCAGAAGGGTGGGTGCTCACTCTGGGGTCAGGCACAGCTTCTTTATTACCTGAGAAGGAATTTAAAACACAGATTCAGTAATTAATAAGTGATAGCACACTCCACTTTTCCATCTCTATTTGGAAGCACAGGGAGAGACATTATTTTCACACACATATTCCTTGTTTTTGTGATAGCTACCTGTCAACTTTTAGAACTTTTAGCTTAGTAAAGCACACAGAACAAGAGGTACCTGCTTAACCTGTTTATTGTTTTCTTAATGATAACAGAAAAGCCTTGGCATATTAGTGTTTCCTCGAAGAATATCCAAATATCTGGCTCAAAAGATCAAAGAAAAGAGCAGTGCTGGGCAGGTCATGTGGGACTCTGCTCTTGCATGATTTTTGGCAGCTTGTCTGGATCTCTGTCACCTGCACAGGCTCTGTGCACCAGACAAGGACCTGGTTGCTTAACTCCATAGGTCATTAGGGGTACTAACTCTTGCTTAGAAGGCAATTCCAGATCCCAGCAAAGTTACCTCAATTACTGGCTGATAAACTGATTTATGGCTGCTGTATGAAAGCCCTTTCTTTTATTTTTTAATGAGAAAGTTTTGTTTCACCAGGGAAATAGAATAAGAACAACTCTATGAGAACGAGGCAGTTTGCAATGATCTCTGAGGCTGTGTGAGACCCAGGCTGGGCAGGGACTGAGGTGGCCATGTAAGAAAGCATCCTTGCTCGGATTTTGCCTCCTGCCAGCTGGCTGTGACTGCACATGTGCTTTATCTCATGAAGAGATGTCTCAGCCCACTGTGGGCTGGGGAGGAATGGCAGTTTGCCAGCACAAGGCAGAGCCTGAGGAGCCCAGCTCCTGGTACAGGTGCTTTGAAACTGCCTCTAGAAGTGTTTTATGAAAATATTGGGCTGTTCAGCATGAATAAATCTCTTTTTTTTAATTTTTCTTTCAGAAGAGAAAAGGTGTTGTGCTGGCCATGCATAAGAAAGCCAATCTTGTTGCTAACAGATACATGATAATATACAAGGGGGTATTTGTTCAGCTGAGTCACTTGCAGCCAGACATAAGTGACAGTTCTAGGAAGTAATAAGCTGTCATGTAGTGTTTCTTAAATGCATGGATTTTCTGAAGGCCTGTTCAAGGGGTCAATAGCACAGCAGATGCAATTGTCTGCTGTATCACAGAGACCTCGAGAGTCAAGTCTGCATTTCGCTTTATTTTCATTCCCCTGGAGTGGTAAACTTTGAGAATTTCCCCCCAGAGCAAAGGAGCTTTCAGCAGATGTTGGGGATGAGAACTGCCTGTTTCATTTTGGAAATTATCTTGGAATTGTGTTTTATTCCACCTGTTTATTTTGTTGTTTCATTACACATTATTCCTTGAGAAACCAGTCTGTTTATTATTACCAGCATTTGTTAGCCAATGGTATTTTAATTTATAGTTGGATTTTTGTCCTAGTGCTGTGCTTACCAAATACAATTTAGTCACAATCAAGGCTGGTCAAATCAAACTGTCAAAATCCATGCTAGGCACAATTCTAATGTGCCCTCATCTTTCATCTTGTTGATTTCTGTGTTTCAAAGGGATTGAACTAGGAAGGTATAAGGAAATAAAAGAGAGAGAGGGAGTAAATAATCTCGACCCTTCAGAGGATCCACTAAAGGGAAACAGACAGAGATGTGCACAATAATGAGTGTCATGGAGAAAGTGATTAGGGAGTGACTAATGCATTGTTTCTGACAATACAGGACCTAAGGGGGTTCCAGTGTTATAATCACACAGGGAATTTAAAGCAAACTTTTGTCATGCAGGGCATAATTATTTTGTGGAACTCATTCCACAGGATGTTACAAGTTCAAAAAAATGAGATGTATTACTGAAGATAGGTCCATGGGGGACTATTAACATGATGGTACTGTGGCAAGCTCCAGTTCAAAGTCCTCTCAGCAGCTGATTGCTGGAAGCTGAGAGAGTGCACAGGGATTTCTGATTTGTCCTGTTTCTTATTCTTGTCCTCTAAGAACCTCCTACTAAGAGCTCAAAGATGGACCCAGGGCAAGGATGGATTTGAGCCTGACCTGGGGGGGGTGTTCATGTGCACAGCTAGCTATCCAAAAGAGATCACAGGCAGCAGAGGAGACACAGGAGCTTGGGATGTGCTCACAGAATGAATGGCATGGCCTGGTGGGGGTTTTTAATAGCCAGATAAATGCCAAATCCACTGTAACGTCCTGCAGTTCACCTGACCTCAGCAAAGCCAGAATACACCAGCAACAAGGTACTTGTTGGTGCCCTGTTGGGAGAGTAATGCCTGTAATCAAGGTCTCCTGGCCATCCAGGCTGTAGGACTTCACAGAATCTGTGGGAGCATCCTCTCCATTCCCAGAGCCAGATTTTGCACCAAAGGAAATCAGGCTGTGCAGAGGAACAGCATCCAACTGCACAGCTCAGTTGTGCCAGGAGCACTCAGAGGAGGATGAAGATGTACTGTGAAGCAGAAATCCATGTTTGGCAGGACAGATCCTGTTTTGAGGTGCTGAAGTAAAACAAAAAAATATAACAATACATTAGCAAGATACCACAAGACCTCCTGGAGTAGGTCAGAGTTCATGTGTGCTCTTATCCACTGGTAAATATGAAATATCTCCCCTGAGTCATGAACAAGGATTCAGTATGGATAAGTGGCCAGCATGGAAAGGAAGAAATCCAGTGGGAGAGATGCCTAAAAACTGGTTTAAAGCTTCAGTAGCTTTGTAACACTCAGAAGTATCAAGAAAGAGAGGATGCTTTCAATAGAATATGTGGCAGGATAACAACAACAAGACAAAAATATAGAGTAAATTCTATGTGATGTGGTGAAATAAAGGCAGGAAGTTAGGAAAGGGCAGCAGAGGTATTCAGGAGGGATTATGTTCACATCAGGCACAACTCTCTGGTCACAGACTGGCCCAGGAAACAGAAGTGAGAAGCTGTTGGAACACAGGGCAGGATGGAGGCAGCCTATAAATTCATGTCTGGGACTAAAAGACAAAGGGCAAAGCTTGGGGTATCAATGGAGATGTCAAATGGCAAAGTAAAGCTTTATAAAGCTCAAGAATACTTTCAATTCCTGCCCTGGTGGTAAATGTGTGCCTGGACAGGAGTGCTCAGAAAGAGGAACACAGGGACTTTTCTGTGTGTTCTGAGGTGAGGGGAATTGTGTTTTCCTTTGGGAGGGCTGCTTTGTGAGGTCAGCAGTGAGCAGTGAACTCAGAAATGCCCCAGAAGTGCCAGGTTTCTGAAAGATTTGCTCCAGTATCAGTCAGAAGAGGACAGTGTTTCTCATCTGTTCCTCAGTGAGGAGGGAGCACAGCTGTCAGCTCTGGCTCTGTCTGAAGACACAGACTTTCTCCTCAGAAAAGGAGAAGTGTTTTCTGCTGAGTTACTTAATACCTAACAGCATGGCATAAATTCACCTCTCCTTCACAATTTAAATTCAGCAGACACAGGTAACAGGTCCCAAGTGGGCAAGTGTCAGGTGTAGGAAAGAGTTTTGAAATTTTTTTCTTTCTTTGACAAGAATTGATGGGTGAAATTTGTTTGTCTTTTTTCTTTTGTGTTTGTCTTTGTTAAACAGAATCAAAGACTTATAGAATGGTTTAGGTTTGAAGGGACCTTAAGGATCATTTAGTGGTTCTTGTCAGGGAAAACTCCCACTAGACCAGGTTGCTCAAAACTGCATCCAGCCTGGCCTTAAACACATCCAGGGTTGGGGCAGCCACAGCCTCTCTGGGCAACATGTTTAATTGTCTTACTGCCCTCAGAGTGAAGAAACAGTTTTTGCCAAATTTATTGGCCTTACAAAATACAAAAGCAAATATTAAATTGGTACATTTATTTAAAAATTACTTATGAACAGCTCAGGTTAATATATGTGTACATTTTATTTCTATATTAATGGTCACATATTTAATATTTTGTAAATCATAGAATGAAATTATTGAGCTACAGGAAATTCTGAGACTGGGTTGGAGTGCTATAAAAAAACTGTGGAATACTCATCCTCAGCCATGGTTCTACCAGAAGTCAGATAGAAAGGGATTGCAACAATTTCCCTGTAAAATCTTCTAAATGCATATGAAAATCAAGACAATAACATCTGGAATGTATTCCATCTTGCACAGAAACAAATACCTACGTGCACTTAAATTTTAGAGGAGAGCATGAATTTAATATTAGATTTCTGTAATCACAATTGTAAGAGCCCTTTTGAACATCAACATAATAATGATAATGTCTGAGATTCCACCCCGAAAGCAGAGTTTCTCTCAAATCTTCTGTTCACTCCTGTAAAAGCAGCATCAATATGTAACAGCCATCTGTATATGCATCTCTCAGCTTAAATTAGCACTTTGTATTACTGGATTTCATTTTAAAAAGACTTTCCAACAACCTATCAGGTATTTAAAGAATGTACAATACAGTTGTAATGATACAGGTTGCTTTTTTATTTAACTGTTGAAAGCTTGAAAGCCTCTCTCAGCTCCCTGTGTCTGTTTCTATACGTGCGAATTATGAGACCTTGAATAATGAACGTGTAATTTAAATTGTGCTGTGATGCTACATAATGCTGAGAAGTCATTTTATACAGTTCACTATTCTCACAGTCAATGGTGCTTGACTTGATTACCAGTGCCTCATAGCTGGAGTAGATATGGGCAATGTTTTAAATTTGTTAAAAATCGGTTAGATAAAATTGTCTTGAATGAAATAGAGTAGGCTGGAGAGCTTATTCCTTCTGATGCTCTCCTAAATGAGTCTTAATTGTCATGCTTAAAATAGCCATGATAAAGTACATGTTTTAATTTTTTTAAAAAAAAGGAAATAAAAGAGCCAAGGAACAGCTGAATGTTCTACCTGGTCTCTGCAAAACAACAGTGGAAGAGGCAAACCCAGCCTGCCTTAGGTTCCTAAACCACAATTCAGAGTCAAGGAAATATTGTGCCCACAATAATTAAGGAAATAATGAGTAAAAGGTGAGCAGAGCTAAATTCTTCCTGTGCATCTTCACTGTGCTGGGATCCAGCAAGTGCCCTGGTACAGTTGCAATTTACCTCCCAAAGCTGGGCTTACCCTCCAATATTGATTTGTTCAATTGCTGCCAGTTTGACCTTCTCAAGATGCACCCCTGTAAGAAGTGTTTTGCTAGGATAGCACATGTGTGATAAAGCACTAAGAGGTTAACTTCTGACTCCTGGGAGCCTGGGAAGGGCAGATTTTAACAGATGGGGGGGAAAAGCTTTGTGTGAGCAGCAGGACCACGAAGGCTGGCTTGCCAGAGGTGGTGTGTTCCTTGTCACCTGTGAGCAGGTATGGCCCGTGGGCATGGCATATGCTTAGCTAGCACTCTGCTCCCAAAGAGAACTGTAACACCTCAGCTGTCTGCTTTTCCCCTGTGCAGGCCACTAAACTGGGTTATTCTCCTCCACTAAAACCTGGAGGAATTAGCAGAGGAGAATAACTCCACTGAGTTCCTACCTTTTGACTGTAGGATGTGCTTGAAAGGCAGTTCTGAAACACAGCCTTGTTTCAGGTCAAGACAGGATCAGGCTGAAATGTCACTGAAATGGGTTCATCTTTGGAGTGTGCCTGAATTTTCTGGGATGCAACAAAACTTCCCTTGGAAACCCTTTGACCCAGTGTCCCTGTAGGTTACAGGTTTCACATCTGTGTGAGACCAGGTCAGGGCTGGGTGCTGTGCTGACAGTCAGGGCTGGCTGTACCCATGTCACCACTCTTTTGCTTGCACTGACACATCTCCTTCTTCCTTCTCAGGTATGTGGAAGAGCCATTGCTTGTGGAGCAACTGGCTTTGATACCCTCCTCTTTGCCACACAGACACAGGGTTTTTCCATTCTCTTTGTTACATGGGTAATCCATGTGTTCTTGTTCCACACCTTTTTGATCAATTTAACTATCTAATGAGGTCTTAACAAAACAAAAGGAAGGAATCTTTATTTCAAGATATTAGAGTTCTTATGACCTGGATTTGAAGCAGTTTATGATCAAATAGTATTTTTTAATTTGTTCTGATTCATGTGAAAGTAATTTGAATCCACATTAGTATTCTATGAACTGATCATTAACACTTTTCAACTGATTTAGTAAACATATATTGCTTCCAAAATAAATAGAAACAGGAAAGGAGTACAGTTAGTGTAGCTGAGGC
This sequence comes from Notiomystis cincta, assembly GCA_013398075.1. NCBI lineage: Eukaryota > Metazoa > Chordata > Aves > Passeriformes > Notiomystidae > Notiomystis > Notiomystis cincta. Next base: position 209,033 of record VZRX01003472.1, read on the forward strand.
ATGAAAACATACACATTAACATGCAAGGCAAAACTCCAGTGTTGAAATGGGGCAGCACATTGAGGATATTTTTCTGACCATGTTTTTACGTCTCCAGAGGATTCTTAAAAACTATAGAAAAAACATCTTTTAATAATTCTGCCTCATACTTCACCACAAAATGGTGAACTGACCATAATAACTGAATTGCCACAGCTCCCCTGAAAATACTGGGTAGTCAGGAAAAGATGACTTGGTGCAGATAAAGAACACATCCTCCAAGGGGGTTGGCTCTGAGATGGCCCATCAATATTTGCACAGCCCTTTGGGCAAATAAGGCTTCTCTAGGGGCTGAGTGTCTCTGTGTCCCAGATGAAATCCAGGCCAGAACACACTGCTATGTCCAAACCCATGAGCCTTTCCTCAGAGCTGGAGCCTGTCAGGACTGGGCTGGTGCAGCTCTGCCACATTCAGATCTGTGCTGGCCCATGTCCTGAGGGCTTCTCTTTGCTGAGAAACACAGAGCCCCCAGCAGAGTGCGATTTATTCCTCTTCTGTCACCTGTTGCTGTATTTCACTTTAAATAGAAGTGAGGATCCTTGGGGATGGGCTCTTACCTCAGAAGCTGATGTGTTTCCTCATAGCTATTGAGTATAAGGATGAGGGAACCTTCCCCTTCTTCCTTAAAGAAGAGGTAAGGGCCTGTTTTGAAAGATTTGCCCAGTTATCTCACCTAACACATTCTGTTCCACCTGTGGACTCCCTACAAGACTACTGAACTTTACAATCCTCCTAGGGCTGAGGCATTAAAAAACTGCTGAGCTGCCCAGCCCTGCTGACAGCATGAGGCTTCTGAGTGCTTCCAAAATCATACACATAGAAAACTAACAGACTATAAGTGCCTCTTGCTTTGCTGACTTGAGCTCTGTTTCCTGCAAGCTAAGTCTGGGTTCTTTTTCTAGGGCTAAGTGCAAAAGATTTGCTGAAAGCTGTCTGAGCTGATACTTTGGATAAAGCCGGGAATGGAGCACCTATCCCCACGCCTCTGGAAAATTCAGCCTCAGGCAATTTGGTGAGTGAGGAGTGTTTATTGCTGGGAAGGAATATGTTAAGCCCCAGCTTGTACTACTTGGGAATCATCTCTCTCTGAAAGCTCCTTAATAATTCTTCTGAAAGCTGGAGGGGTGTTTGGTGCCATGTAGCTCTTTGACAACTCACTTTGTGTGCCATGGCCATGCAGAAGGGAGAAGGACATCACACTTGCATTTCTGAGGCTTCTGAGGTGGTCCCCAGGCTGCTAAATTTGACACTGTTTCAGGATGGCTGCTGACAGCAGCTGATGAACGTTTGGCACAGCTCAAGAGCAGAATGCAAAGGTGACAATCTCCTTCCACACCTGGCTGGGGCCACTTCAGGTGCACCACCTGCCAGCAGCCCCAGTGCTCCAGGACAGGCAGCCCTTCCTGGTCTTTGGATTCATCTGGACTTGAAAGGGACTGAGAAGATTTGAATTCAACCTCATACCTCATGCTGGGAGAATGATTCAGCCTCAATCTGCTTCCACTTAAACTATTTTGCTGTAATATCTTATAAAAGACCTGGTAGGAATGTGGTAAATATCTGCAGTGCCACACTTTGGTCTGTTTTCTCTATCAAATCTCTCAGGGTCAGCCTTGTCACAGTAAGGTGTATTCCAAATTTTTCCTTTCTGCTCTGGTGCATCACCACTAATGGAGTATTCCCTTGCCAGAGAAACCAAGCACCTTATTTTGAAGTCTTAGATTCTGGTTCCAGGTTAAAGCAAAGATTTTTGCATATACTGCAAACACTATTGCTGACTGGCAGCTATGTCTCAGCTGCACATATGGAAAGATGGAAATTTTTAGTGAAGAGGCATAAAGTGCTTCTTGAAGCAGAGATGTGAGTTCACATCAAATGAAATGTATGCAGGGGGTCATTTTTTTTTTGCACTGCATTATAGAGAAACGTTCATTATAGATTATAAATAGTAATGATATGGACCACACTCTTGTGAATTCAGTTCTAATTGGAAAAGCTCTGGGCCACCAAAATTAGTGCACCCCAGCCAGCTTCCTTAGGACTGTGGTGATCTTCTACATAAATGCATCTTTAACCAACAGCATATAAAAAGAGCAATGATGACATCCAGAGGACAGATAGTTTAATCATAGGTACTCTAGGTATCCTCAGCAAATTTCCTGGGGATATATCCCTCACCTATTTTTCCTATTTAAAGTCTGTTCCTATTAACTCAGTTATTGGCAGCCTGCTGAGTTCCTTTAAGTCACAGCTTTTATGGAACTGACCTTGTAAAGTCGAGTTTCTCACCCCCAGTGCAAAAATTACATGTACATGATAAACTTGTATTAGTTCCATCATTTTTGTGTGCATCATCATTCTGTGTTACCACTGAATCCAACTGAAATGTAAAGCACTCTTTTAAGCTACTGGAAAACTTCAGGTTAATAGCTGTCTGGCTTACTTCACCTGTGAGGGCTCCTGCTGTGGAACCTCTCCCTATATGTAGGTTTTTATCTAATCTGTCTTAGTAACCTTCCATACTCTGGCTTGGCAGGTTTTTTTTGGTCTCAATTTTGTTTGCAACTGCAAGAATATTGGCCAGGTGCACCATATGTAGAAGCCACTACACAGAAAAGCCTCTGAATTCTACAGAAATATCTAGGGATGAGTGTCTACTTTACTGGCAAATTTGAAGGAGATACATTACCAATGATAGTCTAAGCACAGCTCCACAATCAGAATTTAATTGAAGCATGTTACCTATAATAGGTTCAGATATTTGTGTTCTTCAGCACTTTATAAATTCAGAAACAGATGGGCTATGACCAGGAAGCAGTGGAGAACAGACTGGCGTAAAGCAGGTTGGCTCTCTGACAAGTGCAGGTACAGCTGTGGTATGTATTTTATTCAGCATGCCCACCTACTGTATCAGCAGCCTGCCCTACCAGCAATTCAACTACAACTGACTTAATGAAGAGTAGAAGTAAGCATGAATCCAGACTTTCCATGGATCATAATATCTGAGAACCCAGAAGAATCAACATGACGGAAATCATGCCAAGTAATTTTTTTTCCTTGCATCTTTGTGTGCAAGAGATAACAAAAGCACTGGCATTGGAAAAAGAAAACCACAAAATGTAATCAATTTACAGTATATTAAAATGTTCCTCTTTTGGTCTTTCTTTTTTTTTTAATTAAAGAAAGAAAAACTTAGGAAGTGGTGGCTTACAGCTTAAATCACCACAATTGTGCCAAGGAACATGGTGAAGTGCTGGCTAAGAAGGCTTCTGTTAGTAAAAGACAATTTATATGGGTGACAGAAGGGCCAGTTCTTGAAGGCTTCATGCAAGAAGTGTACCAAGGGTGGTTTTGCTCACATATGTGGCAATCCTTGCAAGTCCCATAGGGAAAAATCCTCTGTAGCTGAAGAGGTTGTGGAAAAGGATCCTTGATCTGAACATTCCTTATTTGGGAATGTGGTATTTGCTATTAAGCATTTAAAACAGGTGCCTCTCTTTGTCTTTTCCTTATACATGTGGTTGAATAATCTCATATTTAGGTATATTGTACCTCTTTATCTCTGTTTCTATATCTAACATCATATATTCTAACCTGCAGTCACCTACAGTAACCCACAAAGGGAATTTGGAAAAACAACAACCCATAATTATTTTATATGGTGACTGTCTGACTTGAAATATTGAGGTAATTATCAGGTTAAATTCCTATGATCCCTGCAATTTCTATGAAACCTGGAGATGTCAGTACTTGAGTTCTGGCATATCTCTTAAAGTAAAATTATACCACCTCAAATTAAGGTCATAATTAAAGGTGTAACAAAGCTAAGTGAAAAAGGGCTCTATGATTTGAATTAAAAGCAGAACAATCCCCATAATTGTAGAGGGTGAAAATTTCAATGAACTGGCCATAAATTCTACCCTTCAGGGGCCACATGCAGTCTGTAGGTGGGCAAGGCTCTTGTTGATGCAGCTGGACAAAGGCAGAGGGGAAGCCAGGGGTGTGGTCCAGGGAAGAACCTGTAGGAGCACTTGCTTTGGAAGGGGGATGGCTTCTTCCAGAATGCAGTAAAGACTTGGGGAAAGACTAAATGAGAGGAGATTTTATAAATAAATATAGATCTACTGTGACTTTTATCTGGGAGACCAGAAGGAACTCTCTAGTCTCTGAAGTGAGATTGTGCAAAATGTTGGCATACATTACTTTTATTTGTATCTGGATTTCTAAGAAAAACTTTAGAACACAGCTAGAAAGCATTTTTAAGAGTTCTGATGAGCAGGAGAAAACACAACCTCATGTGTATGTGTGTATGTACTTCTGTGTGTAGGTGTATATGTGGACTGGTGCTTACATTTGAAAATGAAGTCCTGGAAGACTGGTGTGATTTTAATCAACACTCCACAGCCTCATTTTGAGGGTTCTTCTTTGTTGTAGTACAGGTGCTGTAGCAGTGGAAGCCATCAGGGTTCAAATGACAAAGACATGACTTGGGAGTGCCACTTCGAGACAGCAAAGCAAAGAGCTGCTCTTCAGGAATTCAGATTCTCAGTGCAATTGTGCTGGCTGAGCTGTGCATGCCACATATCTTGCTTACATCTTGGACTCTCAAAGGTTTTCTTTTCTCTCTTGTCCAAGCTTCACATTTAACCTTTGAGGCAGTTTTGAATATATCCCTTCATAAATCATAGTCCAGCAGCACTAACCTCAGGCAGCTCTTTAGTGTTTTTGACTCCCTTCTCACACTGCTCCTCCTCAGGCTTCTGCTGGTCATTCTTATTTCTCTCCTGATGATTTTGTCACTTCTCTTCAATGTAAAACTCAGGGGATCTATGAGACTGTGCACTGCAACCGTGTTTGTGATGTTGGGGCCTCTGCCTGATGCTGCACTTCGCTTCATTTACCTTTCTCATTTCATTGCTTTCCCCACATTCCAGTAGCTGCCTGCCCCCCTGTTGCTACCATAGGGCTGACATACTGTCCATCAGCTCCTGTCCCCTCCAGCCTCCACCAAAATATGTTACCTTTCATGTTGGTGACTCCCTCAAATACACTAAATCCTCCGTGTCCTCTAGAATTTTCTCCGTTTGGTTTTAAATGTCCCCTAGCTGTTCTGATGCTGAAAAAACACCTCTGGACCTACCAATCCTTCACAAGCTTTTTAAAACCCTTCTCTGGTATTTCTTCTGTCAGCATTTTTGCAGCATTTCAAGACTAGTTGGTGTCACAAGAGTGAAGAATATTTCACAGTGAGGATAAAATACTACAGTCAGTTCCATACAGGCTTAGTTCTGAAAAGTCACTTAAGCGAAGTGTGATGTTGAAGGAAGGGATAAGTGATGGCATATGGAGATTTGTCCAGAAACAAAAATGTACCTAAGCTGTACCTCAATTTTTTTTTCAGATGACTGGGGAAAAATAAGCTTTATGTAAACAAACAGGGAAAAAAAATAAAGAAAAAGTTGTAGACCTGTCAGCTCCTGAGGTACAGAAATGCTCCCATCCAAAACCTGCCAGAAGGGACCCTTGTCTCTTTCCCAAAGCTGTTTCCCTCTGCCAGCCAGTCCCACAGCCCACCACACTGAATATCTGCAGTGCTAAAAGAATTGTTCCTGAAGAGACTTCAATCAAATGGTTCAGGAAAGCTGATGATTAAAGGGATCCAAGCATGAGAGTAGCATTGTTTGGGTCCTACACTATTGTCATAACTACAACAACAGGCACAACTCTGCCTTCACATCTCTATAGGTGTTTGCAGGGAAAGGAGGTGGTGAGCTGGGAAATTTGGCTGGGGGAAGTACTCAGGTACTCTAATGAAGAGAACAAAATAAAATCTTTGATTAGGAAGAGATGCTCTTCAGCTTCAGAGTGGAGCAGACCAGGAGCATTGGTTAGGATCAGCATTGCATTCTCTGGTTCTGTGTGCAGTACTCTCATCACCAGGGGAAGGCTGTAGGGTGTGTGCTCTCCACCCCACTCCCTGAAGTGCCTGCTCTCCTAACCCTACTGTCCAGAAACTTTAGTGAGAGCTGGGAAAACTCAGGGAGCAACTGCTGCATCTGAAGTCAGTCTCCTCCACCTCCCCAGCCAAGTAAAAAGCTCCATGGTTACTTTAGAAGAGCATTGAAGGGAGATAAAACCCTGAAGCTTTAAAGCAAGGTCCATTGGGTTCCACAATGCACCATTTCAGCAGCTGTGGTTCTCAGCACGTTCCTCCTGTACTGGATCGTTCCTCCTTCTGCTGGAAAAGAGGGTGGGGTGCAGGGCCTTGCCCAGGTGAGCAGACATGTTACATAGGATGGGAATTACTGTCCCAGAGCTGGTGTCCTGTGCTGAGCTCAGCAGCTGGGCTGCAGTGACACTGCAGCTTATTTCAACTCCTTGTGAGAGTGGTAAGTGGGAATATTTAGGCTGGCCTGTTAAGGACTGTCTCAAGTTCAGAGCAGAAAAAGGATGCCAACTGATCTTTGGGAAGATTTTGATGCATGCAAGCAGAAGGCACAGGAGCAGAGAAGAGGAAAGAAGATGGGAGACAATGGTTTCTGTACAAACAGAGTAAAAGGGATGAGTTCAAATTAAGCAGGGAAGGGTTTTCATGAGGCACTGTGGTTGTAGTGGGGAAGATAACATTTGAGATGCTGTCATGGAGTAAACTGAAGAAGGATGTGAATAAGGTAACAAGGAAACTGGAACAGCTGTACTATTTCCTTATCCTCCTTTTGGCTTTGTGTTTTTGAATGAACAGGTCAAAAGCAAGAGTCAGAGAAAATTCTGTAGCACTTGAAGTGCTCTGCAATGTCCCTACTAGACAGTGTATGCTCCTGCTGAAAGGATGCAGGAGAAATAGCATCCTTTTTGATAGTGACTCAGACCTGAAAGTGAAAATAATAGCTCTGCCTCAATCACAGGCTGTTGTGGAGGGAGATTAATGCCAGGATGCACGGCCAATTCTCATTTTTTGTGTCAATCTACTTTCAAAATAAAGCATATGCCAGTTATTTCTCTTGGAAAGGAAAGAGAGAGAGAGCTGATATGAAACAGAGATAAAATCTGGAGCATAATTAAACAAGCATTTTTCATATCTTTATCATTGTCTTCTTTCTCTTCCCTCTCATGCTTCTGTGTCTTGCTCTTCCTAAAGCTGTTGCAAGAGGGATGGATGCTGAAGGAAAAGTAGCTGGGTTTGATGCCAGATAGGTGCTCCATGTTTTACCTGACACATGGCAAAATGCATTCAGACATTTCTGTTGTGCATCTGATTATATAAGGCATTTTATGAGGAGTCCATCGTACAAAGACATTGTGTTACTGTAATTGTCACATCTTCACACCAATTTTCAGCTCAGTTTCTGCATTTTCCTCACATTTCCAACAATAAATACTTAAAATAATCACCAGTAAGAAAACTGAGACTGCAGTGGCTTTGACTTGGCTTTGAAAATGGTTTTGACTTCATGTTTTAATACACTAATTTTCTTTAAGACCCGACATTGTAGACTGGCTCAGGATGGGGATAGGTACCCTTTGGTTGTTGAACTGATATTCCAAGTCTCTCTTCAGTTCAGAGTGTAGCAGTTCTATTACCTCTTGGCTTTCTGTTGAATGGGGTGGGATGGTCCCAGTTACATTCCTGCTGACCTCTCTCTCATAAGTGGTGGTGGTTGATGCCACTTCTTTGTTCTAGGTGAGGAGAAGAGGGTTTGAAAAAGCTTTAAGCCTTTAGGATGTTGATAAAACCCTCAAAGGTTCTCTTGCTACCCTGGGGCTGAGATAGACCCAGGAGTAAATGATGTTTTGGTGTGACAGTAACATGTCCTTGCTTTTAACATTCCATGAGGCAGCTAGAAAATCTCAGGCTGCAGAGGACCAGCCATATCCTGTGGATCTGAGTAGATCTCCATGGTAAAACTCTTTTCTTGTTGCTTCAGGTGCTGACAAATCTGGCCTGAGAGCCTTGCCCTGGTGCAGAGAAGAGCCTGACCTCTCCCTTAGGCTCCAGGAGTGGTAAGCCTGCTCCCACTCTCCATGAGCTCCTGTAAAAGAGCACGTATGGACTGCGTTAGTGCAGTGGGAGTATAAAGAGTCACACAAACAACTTCCAAATCTATCACTCCATGAGGCAATGGCAGCTTTACAGACCCCATGTGATGCAGAATCTGTTTGTCTTACTGTTAGACATAGGTGCTCACCTGTCTGTCCCTCCTGGCTCTTTACTGCTTTCGCTGTGTCACACAAATTGAGCCCTGCCCCAGCCCCCACACCTTCTGAAAGGTTATACTCCCCTGCCACTGCAGCAGCAAAGAAACATCTTTGCTGGCAGTGACTGGAGTGAGTGACTGGAACATGGAATATGTAAAACAGAGCCAAAGTCTGCTCTGAAGGAGAGCTTGCTTCTGGAGAGCAGCATATTGATTTGTTTAAATGCTTGTGCTCTGAGTTCATGTGCTTCCTTTTGCCTTTGTGCTCAGGTTTGCCTTTCACCTTCACAGTGCAGTGCCATGAGTCCCATGGGGCCCTTTCCAGACTGTCACAGCCTTGGTGTCTGCTCTCAGCACAGGTACATGGAATAGGAAATGCTTTCCTGCTCTCTTTCCTTAGCAGTTGCAGGGCTTCCTGCAAGAGGCAAGGCACACCAGGGCCTGTGAAGCTGGGCTTGTCCCTTGCTGAAGCTCCTCCAGGGATTTTGGCACCCATCCTGGAGCTGATAACATTTGTCATGAGCTGCACAAGAGCTCAGCACAGAGGCTGCAGGTGTAGTCTAGATGTTGTAGATGTGGATGTCTTATGACTCTTCAGCTAAACTGACTTGTATATTTGAGGGTATTTCTCTGGGTTGCTGTGGTTCCCAGCCCTCTCCAGTAATATCAGAGATATGGGGAAAGTGAAGAATGCACCAAAAGGAAGCAGACACTGAATTCTGTCACCTGCTACAATCCAAGAAAAGGGACCACAGGACCAGAGGTGCAAGTAAAGCTGGAAAGAGCTTCAGCAGCCAGAGATACGTGGGGGAGAGGAGCAGAGAAGTCTTGGGAGACAGAAGCAGCAGAAGGAAGTGTGGGAGAGCAGGATGGTGTGGTGGAGAAAGCTCCTGAAAGGTGTCTCCAGGTAAATACAAAAACTTGGGGGAAATTTAGCTTGGTTATCAAAGCAGCAAGGCTGCAACTGTGTAGGCAAATAAACACATCCTGATGGGATGGATGGATGGATGGATGGATGGATGGATGGATGGATGGATGGATGGATGGATGGATGGATGGATGGATGGATGGATGGATGGATGGATGGATGGATGGATGGATGGATGGATGGATGGATGGATGGATGGATGATCTTTGTGGAAAATATCATAAAGCAGGATCTGGTTGACTGCTGGTGTGGGCAGCTTTCCAAACTGCAAATACATGGTGCACCAGGAGTCAGCTGCATGGATCCCAAATTTTTTCTTTTAAAGTCGGACTTTCCCTGTGGAAACAGTGCTGTTCAAAGTTAGAGTTGGCTTTTCCAAGGCTCAAAGGAAAGCTGGTAAGTAACAAGCTATGATTAATTTTCTGCTTGTTTTGTACACACACAAGAAAATGCTGGATGTTTTGTGGTGATGAATCATCCTGCATGTGCAAACTCATCTCTCAAATGCCTGAAATAGGCATTTTGTATTTTGGGACCCATTGCCTCATTAGCAGAGCCAATATGTTAGGTCTTACAAACCTTCTCAGAAACTGGGTAAGCTTCATCTAAAAAAGCAGTTGAATTTTTGGCCTCCAGTATTCCTATTACTGAGCAGCCATTCCAGAGCTTTTATCCATCCTATGACAGCCAAGCCCATTTTATTTCCAACCTTAGATTATTCCTTGCCAATTTATATCATGTGAAGAAATGAATGAATTATCAAATATGCCAGACTGCAGAACAAACAAAGGTGGTGTCACTAAATACCATATCCAGAATTTAGGAAACAGACCTAAAGTAGATTCAGAAAGAAAAAAAAAATCAATGCAGAAGGCCATATAGCTAATTACCAAGCACAATAAATGACTACCATGAAAAATAGGCCATGTCTAGAATAATCTCTGTCAAATGTAGCCAAAGACTGTCCTCCTTAATCCGTTTAAGAATTGAGAGGGTATTAAAACCTGGAACATGTAAATCAGTTGTGAAAGTTTACAATTCACTGCACCTCACGTATCTCCAGGTTGATATGTGTGGAGGGAATTCCAGCATGTCACTTTAGGAAAACTTAAGATAGCCAAGAGTAGCTGAGGTGGAAGGAAAGCTCTACCAGCAAGTCTCAGGTTGCTGGCAAACCGGTGTTAAAAAGGGTGCTGTGTTTCACAATGAAGCATTCAGGTGATGGGGGTGCTGTGACATGATCTCTCCAAAAGGTGCAGGAGGTGAGATAAGCATCTGTCTCCATCCTTTACAGAAGCCTTGGGTTTGACAGTAGTGAAACATATGCTGCCTGGCAGGTGAGCCCACATTTAATCTACGTGGCACTTTCTTTGAGTGCCTACGGTCCTGGCAAGGGCTGCACGGCAGTAAGATGGCTCTTACTCAGTGGAACTGGATTTTTTGTTCCCAGGCTCATGGTTTTGCTATAGAACAATTCATGGGTTTAGTATTCCAGAGCTTCTGAAGGCTGCTGAAAGTCTAAAGGTCTGGGTATTGAAGCATTTTGCAATAGTTATGGCCCAGTGTGATGGTCTTCAAGGGCTCTTATCCATTTCACAGCAACCAGAGTCACTGCACTGAGGATCCAGCAGTGTGAGCTAAATTTGAAATTGTAGTGTTTCCTCAGCAATCACCACACACAGAAAACCCTTCTGACAGCACCACAGTTATTTGTCAATAATTAACAGATTTGCATGATCCTGTTCTTGAGCAGAGAGTGTGTTAACACACTCCTACACCCGCCCTACCCCCCAAAAAAGACACCAAGTCTTCAAAAACAGGGAAACTTTTAAATAAATGAATGAAGAAGAGTAAAACCTCATCTCTTTGAGGTGATCAGATTCATAGATTAACTTCTCTGCTAGGCTGACTTCTCAGTTGTAAGGCAAAACCCCCTAATTTCTCAACCAGTATCATGAAGATATTTACTATAACATACTTTCGTAAGTGTTTATTTATCTCTCACTGGTGATACCATTTAAGGAGCTGTTTGTACTCCACTCTTTCTTCAGAATGAAGCTTTTCTTTGTGTTATTGTAGACTCCTTCAAATTAATGAATTTCAGCTCCATCAGCTTTTCAAGTCATCAGGAATTTTAGCACAAGTATATCCAAGCACATTAGGTCATTTGGAAACAAGGTTAGTAAAGGTACATCTAGTTTGGGAAGCAATGCAAAAAGTCTGAGTATTTGTTGCTAGAATAACTCAGCTCTTTGTATGTTTGGCTGCAGATGGATATATTCCTGAATCACAGGATTCAGCATGGATGATACAGGAAGATCAGGCACATAAACAGCAGAAATGTGAACAGAAAAAAAATGAACTCAGTATATTGCAGATGCAAAGATATTAATAAATGTTAGCCTGCCATAGTGCAGGATTGTCTTAGCCTATAAAAACATCCATTCTCTTATATTGTTTACCTGAATCCTAGTAAATACAAAAGATATTATCACAAATATATAGTGTGTGTGGCCTGCCTCAGTTGTCCTCATTTGCTGGATGCCCTTAAAATGTGTGTATTAGAAAATGATGCAGAGGTTTACTCATCAAAGTATTGCTATGTTCTAATACATGCACAGCCCAGCTGGGCTGCAATTAATAGCTAGGAAGGTAATGCCAAATTGGACTTTAAACAGAGTCCTGGGATATGAGTAACAATAATAAGGTTACACACTAAATTACCTTAGAGATCAAAACTCATAAGCCAGAACTAATAATTGCTAGTCACAAGAAAACAATTTGTTATTTCAGATGAGCCAACGTTGAAGGGATTTGAAGGGAAGAGAGGAAAAGGAGTTCATGTGCAGTTTTAGCAGGTGTCACTTATCACACAGTAATAAGATAGTGGACAGCCCAGATTGCATCTGTGAAATAGAGATAAAGCAAACTTGCAAATAGAAGGAAATGGGATTGTCTGGGACATGGCCAAACAAAACTGAGAAAAAAGAAAATAGACATCTAATCTGGTAAAATGTAGAGCACAGATTACAGCATAAACTAGAAACACTCCTAAATTAATAAAAGAGAGGTAGAGTCCAGCAGTAAATGGAAATGCAGTTGGTTGAAAAGCACATATTAATGCTCTCCTTCCCTCCAGTGCGGCTTTCTCTGCCTGGAGTAGCACTCCTCAGAGATTTTGTTCCTCACTGCCACGATTGCTCATTTTTTCAGCAGAGATAATGAGATCGAGGCAGGAGTAGCCTTCTTTCATTCTCTTATTCCATTTCATTTCTCTCCTTCAATTTGCACCACGGCAATGGCAGCGAAAACATCAAGGAGACGAGTTGTGAATAGCTCATGGCCAGCAGCAAAGGGATGCTCTGCAGTGAGTCCTAGATGGAGATTCAGCTGGGGTTGGGGCACATTTCTGTCCTGTCCTCCCCACTGAGCTGGGTGTCTCCATCTTCACATGACTCTCTGTGGTCCTGCCTGGGACCCAGGAGAAACTAAGTCAGCAGAAGAAGAAGAAGAAGGAGAAGGAGAAGACAGCCATGAGACTTTGGGGATGCTTGGCTGTGTGCATTCATCAACCAGTGCACCACCCAGAAGCAGTGCAGTGGGAAAGGCTTTGTTGTAATAACCACCCCAAAATCTCAGTGTGACAATTTTCCTGATGCAGTGCTAGCAATCATCCAGGTGCTTTCAGTCAGCACTCAAAATGGAGGTGCTGCTCCTTTGCTGTTTCACAGGTATCACCTGGAAAGCACAGAACAGGAGGAAATGGTAAGGAAGGTGTGTGCCCTGCAGTGCACTTGTGCAACCAGAAGCCAAAATTAGCAGGGGGACCATCTAATTGTATTTGTTCTGCTTGCAAATAGATACCCCCCCTGCTAATTTCAGCTTCTGCTTACAAAAGTGCTCTGCAGTGTTCGCTCCCCCCCCTTCCTCCTGTTCTCTCCGTGATTTTTTTTTTCCCTTCGCTCAGATGTGATTTCTTTACATTTCCAGATCTATTTTCTCAGTCTTGTCATCAATATTTAATATGTGAGTGGAACAGTGGGCAGTTACCTTCTTTCTCTTTTCCCTTTTTTTCCCTCTAAAAGTGCTGGTGCTCAGCTCTGGCTGCAGGAGCACTTGGCTCCTGGGAGCACTCGCTCTCTTTGAGTTCTGCCTGCATTAAGGAGCCAAAGTCTAACCTGAGGCTGCCAGAGGGGGTTTAAAAAAGGCAATAATGACTAATTGACCTCTTTAATGAGCTTAGGAGTTATAAAGTAGATAATTGCAGTGCATATGACATATTTTATCTAGGTTTTCAGAAAATCTCTGATAAGGATCTACATGACAGGCTGCTTCTGAAGATGAACCTAACAGGGGCTGAGAAGGACATGGCATAGAAATACAAGAAAGAAAATGAATTTTCTGTGCTGAGGGTTTCCCCCAAAAGGGAAGAGTTAAGTGTGATTAATACCATTCATAGTTTGATTTAAAATAAATTACCTAGCTAGAAAGGCCCACCATAATGCACTGTATGTGCTGATGATACTAAATTATGATGCATACTGAGCACAAAGTGAGTGGCAAGAAACATTCATCGTGCCTTAGATCAGCTCAGTAATTGAGCTGACACATGGCAAATTAAATTTATTACTGAGGAATGTGAAATAATGCACATTGTTCCTGATATAGGGATGACAAACATAAAGACCCTCTAGAATATTTTGACAAAATAGTCTTTTCTGGAAGATGGCTGTCCCAGGCAATGTACACACAGAGACAAACACTGGAAGAGCTGAAAACAGAAGGGACTGGCTTTGGCATTTGATTTTCTCTCTATTACAGTGTGTTGCTCCTGCCCATTCATTACTTGTTTTTCCAGCTCGACCCAAAGCTCTTCAGTATCTCAGAATTTCTGAAATCTCCTCTCCATACCTCATGGATTTGTCAGGATGAAAACCAAAGTGAGGTGGATGTGTGAAGAAAAGTCCCTCAGTCTTGGAGCTTAAAAAATGCAGCAACTGAATTTTTAAAATGTCCTGGAACAGCCACCCTGGTGACATCATCTATTTTACCCTTTTTCTTGGTGCAGTAAGGTAAAGAGAAATGAAAATAGATGTTTCATAGGACAGTGTAGTAAGATTCAATTGAAATGGGTGATATGGGTTTGGTTACATATCTGGATTTTCATAATGTGCCCATTCTGTGTTTTTAAAAAAAGCTTATGGCTGAGATTTGAGGCACACACCTGGATCTGGGGAGATCTGATGAACTAATTACTTAATCCAGATCTAACAGCCCAGGGCAGTGTCCTGTGATTTGTTTTGGTCTTCCAGAGTTAACACCAGCACTTCTCATTATCCTCCTGTGTGGCTGCTGTGATTCCCAACCCTTTATTTTCACCTCCTTACAGTCATGTATCTTGGGACTCACTGGCTTAAATCAAGCTGGAGCCTTGCTTTTCTAATTTAGCTTCTCAGTTTCCAGCTCAGCTTCCCAAGTGTTTCTTGCTAAGAATTAGAAGGTAATGCTTGGGAGGAGGCCATGGGGAGCTGTGATGGAAGGAAGAAAAGGGGTAAGGGCTTTCAGGCACAAACAGCCACCAGAAAAACATACAGACAATTGTAGGAGAGATGGCCAAGCACATGATCAGGGCTGCCAAGTGACAGAGTAGAAGCAGAAAAATAAGATTGTTTGGTTTGGGTTTTTTAAGGAAGGGCTAAGTTGTGACCTTTGTGTAGAAGTCTGGGGTGCTCAAATTTATAATAACTGAGGGAGTGACATGGCCATGGGGGCAAGGCACAGGAGAGCAGTCCCTCTGAATGGCCCTGGTGACCACAGGATACCTGTGGAGTTTTGCTGACACCTTAATTACAATTACAACACATTTGACTACTCAACAATTAAGTTAACATCCTATCAGAATTAGTCATTTTGGTTGCTGCTGGTACAGGCCTATTTCTGTGGTGTGTGCTTCTCCTTCTGTCTTTTTAGCCATCAGGGTGGTTTGAGTTCCAGCTTCCTGTGTTATGCTGATGACACATCTATGTGATTTTTTTTCCTTGACTACTCAAAGCCATTTAATCTCTTTGAATTTACTTTGGATGTCAACATTTTGAAATGTCTCTACGAAAATCTGTCACTATCCTCCTAATGTTTTAATTCATTTCTTTTGCCATCTGAGCTGTGCTTCTTGAAGGCAAAGAATCACCCCCTTTTCAGGATCATGTTACACATTCTGTTTACCAAGTCATGTTTTTATTACTTGGAAACATCTCATAAACCAAACACACAAAGAGAAAGAAATCTAAAAGCTTACCTTTGTAGCACATTCTACTTTCCTCTGGATTTACCCCTGACAGAATTCAATTGCAAAAAAAACAGCCTTTGATTTGACTCTTAAATTATGAATAATGGGTTTCTAGCTCAACAATATAGGCCAGATCCATTCCTTCTCTTGCAATTTTCAGTGCAATCCACTCATGGTTTAATTTTAAATTGGTTCTCCCCTGGACTTAGCAGGTTGATTTAAAGTAAGAGCTTATGTTTCTTAGTGTCTGAACACACTTGGTATCTCAATATTTGAGCAATCTCCTTGGGATTCTTGAATAATTTGGCTTCCAAAGTTTTAAGTCAGGAATTTTTGTCTAAAAATTTTAGTTGGAATTTATCATTGATCTTATCAAAATTGAAAGCCTTTCTTATAAAGAGGAAGAATCTTGTCTCCTGTTCTATTAAAATTCTTAGAATAAAAGATTTTTTTATAGTGAAAGGAACATGTAAGGACAGGAAATAAAAATAGAGGGCAGGTAGATTATCTCTGGGAACAATATCCTAAAGTGATGAGGCATAGCATTGTTTAAGATGGATAATATATGAACTAGATGTTAGGAATTAGTGAATTTACCTCTCACATCCAGCTCCACAAAGACTGTCACAAGTCCATTGGAGTAACTGTGGTTCTGTATTAGGCACAGGAACTTTTTGGAGGAAGAAGTCTTTAAATGAAGTTTTAGATATTCTTACCAGCTGGTAGTTGCCTAAACCTGTTGTGGTAATCCACCCTCAAAATTTTGCTCAATGTACCACCTACTGCCTAACTTCCATTTTCAAAGAACTCTGATAAACCAGAAATGAGTCTTTTTATCCTGTACCACGACACTGAATTGATCTGTTTGACTGAATGTAGGTTATGATGTGGAAAGTGCCATGTTATTTAGTAGATGAGATGTCCCCAGCATCTGAAAAAGAAAGAATTCTTGTATGGAATGCCCTGTGCTTCTCCATGCCATTTGATAATATTGATCACAGAAGCTTCTCTCTTGCCTCCAGGAAGCTTGAGGGGTAAACAGAAACACCCTTAAATGACTTAGATCCTTCATCTCAGATTAAAGCCAAAAATTTGACTGGGGCAAATGGTTTTCCATGTCAGCAACCATCCCTTGAGAGCCTCTTCAAGGGTTATTCCTCTTCTCCCCTTATAGAGCATCTATGCCATTCCACTGAAAATTGGTGTGTGTATATATATCCTGATGATTTGAAAAGAAACCATTTATAGGCAACAACTTTTTCTCATGAGTTCAGCATTTAAAATCCTGTCCTTTTGCTTATTACCTATTTTTTGGGTTAATAAGAAAATAAGATTTTGGATCCATTCCTGCTGCCACCATGCAGAAAAAATACTTCAGACAAAATCTCCTGTAAGGCCCACCTCTGTAATCACCTGTCCTTTGCAGTTATACTCCTCCTTTGGATCTCCTCTGTGCCACCTCAAGGCCCAGCCACCAGTGATTGTGTTATGGCAGTTGATTTTTTTTATGTCCACCAGTGACTATGAGTTATGAGATCCTGCTTGTCTTCTCTTACCATATTCTGTGTCTTTGTCTCATCCCATGAAGTGTTCCTTCTGAACTGGTAAACTGGAAGAACACTACCTTTTTCTTATATAAACCACCCTGTTTTATTTTTCCCCCTTTTTTTGTTTTGTTTGGTTTGTTGGTTTGTTGGGTTTTTTTTCCTGCAATGCCCACAGGAAATCTAATTAAGTCCTGGAACAAACTTTCATAAAGCAAACGATGCCATCAATTTCACCACAGGTCAGACTGGCATTATTACATGAATTTCAAAAATATATCTAATTGATTAAGAGTCAATGGGACCTGGTTCTCCAAGTTACCCCAGGGCTTTTAAAAATTCCTCTTCATGAGGGATGAAATCAGAAGTCAAATCTGCTTTCAACAAGTAACCACTTTCTATGTCTCTCTCTGTCCTCTTTCATAACTTATTGGATTCCCATCGAGTCACAACTTGACTCCCAAGGTCTGCAGGGCAGTTTAAGTCCCTTAATCTAATGAGAGGCAATGATTTAGGCATAGGTCTAGGAAAGGTGAAGGAAGCTTCCCATCCTGGGAGTGCCAAGAAATGTGATTCTGTTGGTTGCCCATGCAGGTCAGTTGGAGGAACAAAAGTATGGCACAGGTAAAAGACTGGGGTGCAGAGGAAAGGTCAGGCCCTGAGCTCTGGAAACTGGCCACTCCAACATCCCTGTTTGAGAATATCAATAGAAAGTGATCTTTTTGAGAAGATCTAGAAAGTGATGTTTTGGCCAGAGGTGCAGAGCCCTGCTGCCGCCAGCCCTCGTGAAACTGGTCCCTCCCCAGTCACCCCTCCAGTCACCAGGCCAGCTCTGCCCAGCAGTGAGCACTGACCTGCTCCCCCATGGAGCAGTCCCCTTGCCCTCAGTGATGAGAGGAGAGAGGGCAGGCAGGAGCCAGAGCTGCTCTCTTCATTACTGCAGCAGCTTCCACATCACCAGCAGGACGTCCCTGTACACGTGGGATTCCCAGCACAGAGCTCAGGGGAAATGGGAAATCCATCACTCCTGTGTTTGGCAGCAGCAGAGTGGGTATAGAATCATCACCTCTGATGGGTCTTCTGCTCCTCCTCTTCCTCCTCCTCCTTCCCCACCCCAGTCAAAGGACAGCAGTTGCCTTGCAGATAGTGTTTCCAGAGTTTCTGCTTTTGTTGAGTAAAAAATGACCCTCTCCTCATGCCTCCTGCAGACTGCTTGTTTACATCAAGGTGAACATTTAAATGTCACCTAAGCATAAAAATAGGTAGGAGGCACATTAAAGAAACTTCATCTCCGCTTCACATCAACACCACTAAACACATTGTTACAAGAGTGACTAAAACTGTCTAATAATATCATCAGTGGCAACTGGTCAGTTAAAATGTTTTTTAATTGTGACTTGAATGTGTTTATCAACCTCTTTTTGTGACATTAAAAAGACAGCAAGGGAAACACATGGAGACATTGTCCTCGAGGGAAAGGATTAATCATCAGTGAGTGAGCAGGCCTCAGCAGATGGTCAGCTATGCTTTCCTGAAGTCATTTCTTCTATCCACCATTCAGTGTCACTGCCAGAAATGAGAAGAAGTGTTATCTTGACATTGAACATCTTTATAATAAAATCACTAATTGGAGTCTAATACCAAAGGCTTTATAGCTGTAAAATTGCAGCAGAGGTAGCTAAATGGTTGACTGGGTTTCATTCTAATAAATGCTATTTTCCAAATCCTTCCTTCATGCTGCCCACACTGTACTATCACTGGGAGACCTCTCTGCTGCAATGGTGAGTCTGTGTTAGCTCAGCTCCAAACACCACAACTGGGAGTGTTTTAACAGCACAGCAGATAAACCTGACACCACCATTGTGCTGCTGTTTTTCATGTGTTTCATGTAATGCTAATATTTTACAGGAGATGTTCTTCAGGATTTAGTTCTCGGATTTTTCCTCTCTTTTTGGCAACCAGAAAGAGTCTGTCATAATAAATTATCACGTTTGGGCTTGGAAATGTATTTTTATGAAAGCTGAAAATGTGTCAGCATTGGACATCCATGAAATTCTCATGGTTTGTTAAAGATTTCTTTTCGTTTTATCCTTCTCACTTTAGCCAGGAGCATTTAGAGAAAATATTTCTTTCCTTAAAATCCATCCACTTTTTTTATTTTTAAGCTACAATTAATTATGGGATGGAAAGAGTTACATATTACAGCAGTTATGTGAATACAGTTGCTGTTTTTAATACAAATTCAATGTGTGGATCTTGTTTCCATCACCCATTTTTTCATTTAGCAAATCTTCCAGCTCACGAATAGTGAGAGCCAGATTCTGTTTTCACCACACCAAAGCCAATCTGGAGTGATTTGGGCACTCTGAGCTGTGTTTTGGTGTGGTTGAGGCCAGGCTGTGGCTCAGCAGTCGCTCTCTTGAGAGCACCTTTAGTGGTGCTTGACCCCAAGGTATCGCATATGACACTGCTGTGCAGGAGACTGGGCCTGACCTGGGGCTCATTTAAAGCAATAGAAAGAGTCTTGTGGACAGTAATAGGCTCTCAAACTGGGGTTTTGATTCTTTCACAGCCAAATTTGAAATTTGCAGAGAGGGTTAATGCCTGGAAAATTACACAAATATGTTATGTCATAATATTATATGTCCCAAAATATTGGTAAAGGGTGTTTTTCCCAGAGATTAGAGCATCAGTGAAAAAATAATGATTAACCTTTAAAATCAGATTGGCATTTCTTTTTTCTCCAAATGTAGAATTAATACGCATTTTTTAATCATTAGTGTAATTTTCAGGATGATACTTTTGTTCTTTTGGCTGTTGAACTGTTACGGCTGCTAGTAACCCTTCAAATTGTTTGCTTCATTCAAGCATTCTTTTTTGAATAATTCATTAGGCATTATTATCCAAGCGTGGAACACCTCATTTAGCACTGGTGATCTTTTCCTTATGTGTAGCTGACAGGCAATCAAAGTTTTTATCAGTGCAGAAAATTTGCAATTCAGAAATGTAGTTGCAGCAATTAGTAGCTATCAGGTAGCATAGGAAGGACAGCTTCATAAAAAGAGAGAGTTGAATGAGCTCAACTGATGTTAGCACAAAAGTAATGGATAAAACTAACCAGCTGTTTCTAAATTTACCAAATGGAACATTCCTTTTTCTCAGAATAGAGGTTTTAATTAACTTTGTGTTATGTGTGGCTTCATGAAAGGAGAAGTGAGTAGGTGACAGAATATCCCTCTTCCTGTCCATGTACAGCTCCAGGTTTCTCCTTGCTCACCTTAGGCCCACTGGAGAGCAATTTCTTTTAATGCATGGCAGATTCTCTCTCAGTGGTGCGCAAGTATTGATGTTTTTGTGCTGCTGCAAGGAGCTTGCTGAAGTTTGGGCAGCAGAGGTGTTTTGTTGAGCACTCCCTGTGAACTCCCAGTGCACCTCCTCAGTGACCCTTCATCAGAGAACAAAATAAGTAGTTCTAGGAAACAAGGTGGGAGGAGAGGTGGTGGAAGCAGGAGGAAGGAATGACCTCCTAATTTCATGTTTTATCAATTATTCTGTTTCTTTCCCATCTTGCAGGTCAGATGATGTTTATGCTGGATTTAGCCCAGGGACTCACACTCTGGAAAGCTGAAAGAGAAGAAGAAACCTCTGTGGCTCTGAGCATCTACAGTGCTCACTGGAGTCCTGGAGGAGATCTGGGCATTGGTCTTCTTCCTGGGATGGCTTATTTGGTTTGCAATGGATTTTTTTCAGGATTTAACTTGGTCTGCTAAGGGGGTCCCAGGCCCTCACGTTCTGTTGAGTGCTCTAACTGGCTTGTGGCTGAATAACTGGCACAGCTCCATCACCTCCTCCAGTCATTTTTGGAAGCAAGATTGCTCCCTGACCTCCCTTACGGTTCTTATTTGAAGGAGAAGTTTCCTGACACTGGATCCCAGACAAATTTTGCCTCAGCAGCCCAGCAGGAGTGGCAGGCAGGAGAGGAAAGCCCTTTCCCTGGGGTCTGCTCCACACGTGGGCTGAGCAGCACCAGGGAGCAGGGAAGGCTGGATCCCCTTCCGAGGTCCCTCACTCCCACCAAGCAGAGGCTGCTGAGGGCATTTACTGGGGCCAGATCTCCTGACAGGAGCCTCAGCAAAGCTTGTGGCTCCACACCTGTCCTGTCTCATGGCCTTTCACAGGCAAAGTTTCAACAAAGCCCCTTGGCTCTTTAACACGAGTCCTTCAGTGTGCAAGTGGGAGGGGAAAGTGCAGAGCAGCCCGGCTGATTCAGGAACAAGAAGGTGTGTGGAGCAACACTGCATCGACTGCTTCCCTGTCGTGGTGATGGAGGCTGCAAAAACTGGGGGGAAACACAGGGAATTCGTTACAGGGTAATTTAGGAGCAGTTAACAACTCCTCTCTGCGTGCTTGTTGTGGGTCCACAGCACTGGAGTAACCCTTTGAAGCCCCGGTATTGAGCCCCTGGTGGGGACTGTAACATTATTTCACCCACTGTGCTGTCTGCTTCCTTTCAGGGAGATGAAACCGTGCCATGTTTCACAGACTGTTTCTTCCCCTGACAGCAGCCACAGGGCTCAGGAAGCTGCTCGGAGCAGCGTGGGCCATCTCCAGCAAGCGCTCCCATCTGGGGAGGCGCTTGGGAAGCTGTGGAGGAGGCAGGTGTGCGGCTGCCAGCCCCCATTCCCACAGGGAAAACTCGGCATTCCCGGCAAAAGGAACCTCCTGGCGCGCTCTCCCGTCCCGGGGGTCTGCCTGGCCTTTTGCTGACAGCATAATTTCCTGAGGAGTTTCAGAGTCTGACATCTCTGTTCAGCACCCTTTTTCCTGAGCAACGTTAATATCTGCTGCAGGTCTGGCAGGTGCAGCGTCCCTAATTGTGTCTGCGTGGCCAGCCCTGATTCAAACTCCCCTCTAACACCTGAATTGCTACCTGGGCAGTGCACAGACCTCCTTTTCTCCTGGAAAGGGTGCACTGCTCGCTCGTGAACCCTTGGCCAGCGATCCCCTGGCAAGAAGAACTGTACAGTGAGGAAATCTGCCTGAGCCATCGTTGTGAGGACTCATCAGCACGCCCGATGGAACTGAATAGCATTTGCCAGCCTGAATTATGGCTGGTGTCACAGGCACAACCAGGGCGCTTTTGTAAGAGCAGCAAGGAGACATCTACCTCAAAAAGCCAAAAATAGTTGATATAAACTCGACTGAAGTGGCCATCCGAGGTGGTGAAAGCAGCACAGTGGGAATCCACGGTGGCCAGACACTGTGCCAGGCAGAGGGGAAGTCTGGGCTGAGGAGCTGCTGTGGCAGGGAGCTTCCCAGCCCTTGCAAGCCAGTGAAGCATGCCTAACCTGGCTCTGATTACTCATCCCTGGCACTCGGTGCTCTGCTCCAATTCATTTCTCAGAATTAAATAAGATTTTGAGGACAGGCTTTTTTCATAATAAAGAAGTAAACATACGATCTCCCTGTGATCTCTACCCCAACTAGCCACTTAATTAAACTGACATTTTAAATATAAATAGTGCATTAAAGTAACAGTTAATCAACACTAGATTTGTGTCCCAGCTGGTTCTCTCTGTCAGCAAATGCTGAGAGGTTTCTGAAATTGCACATTTTTCTTGATGTCACAAATATATGTGTATTGATTTTAATGTCAGGAGAAGCTAAGAATTTTAGGGAAGGTAAACAGAGAAAGCTCAGACTTGAAAATCCTGTGATTTTTTTTCTCCCCAAGATTTAAAACTCTCATCATTTCTAATTAAACAAGCCAGTATAGCTCATTTGGATTGTGAACTAACAGGTGCTTCTAAGACTGAAAGGAATCATCTTCTGCACACTCTGGCTTTGACAGACAGTGGAATTAGGCCCAAAGTATAGCTCCTAGTGCTTCTTCATTTTTTGTGGATTCATTTTTCTTGAAGGGAGGATTGTTTTTAATGGGAGAAACTTTCTGTTGCAGCAAAATTAGACTTCAGTAGTGATACACAACAGTGAAAGAGAACCTTTATTTGTATAGCTCTGCCATACTTCCCTTTCAACTCTGTTTCAGTTGCTCCCCAAGTTCCCAGGTTAGGCATAAATACTTCAGTGATATATTTCAGAGCTGTGCAGGGCTGTTGCTTATGCTGTTCCACATCCAGCAATGTGTTGGATTGAGTCATTGCTTATGTTTGAGCTCAGGTTAAAGAGCTTTTTGGACAGGGGCAGTCACACAGCCCAACAGCCTAATGCCCTCACTGCCCCTGCTCCAAATCCTCCAGGAAAGGTTGCAAGGACTTTGGGGTCTGCTGCAAGGTGTGTGGCCCTAAACCCACAGCACTGAGGTGTGAAGCCCCTACTGCAAGGTGACAGCAGTAAGTGCTGAAAGATGGCACTGGGTTGCTTTTGTTTTCTGAAAATCTCCCCTTTGCTTCCTCCTTCGTTAGCAGAGGAAGTGGCAGAGCATAAGCACTTATTCAACACATCTCTCATTATTATTGTTATTATTTTGGCAGAGGTTGGTCTGTTTTCACTCCCACCTGGGTGTGGAGATGCCAGCATGATGATTTGTCCCCTGAAACTGGACCAAACCCTCTGATGAATACTCAAGTTATGGGGAAGGACCTCCCTGGCCAGTCAAAAATTTTAGAGAAGCTTAACTCAGATCAAAGAAGGGCAAATTTCCCAAAGGAATTTCTCTCCTAAACTTTTCTGATAGTATAGAAGAGGTGCTGGTCACTGAGGCTGTGACTGAGCAAGCAGAGCAGGAGAGAAAAATTCCCCAGTGATTGTTTCCTTCCCCAAAACTACCTTGTAACCATTCCCACGCCCAAGACATACCGTTCCATCTGGGCTCATGGGGTTTTCATGGTTTTTTTTTTCTAAGGGCGGTTTCTTTCTTCTCTAATTATTTTTTCACAAATCAAATGAAGTCATTACACAGTCACAGAGCATTAATCACCTTATGTAACTTCACAGTAGTGACACACAAAAATATAAGTAATCAAAATAATAAGAGATGATGATGCATACGTGGAAGGAACTGCAAGGCAAAGAAATTGCTCTGGATGTGTGACCACTTTCTAGCACAGAAGTGTAAGGAAAGTCATATCACCCCGAGGTTCTCTAAAACACCTGAGGTGTAGCCCATCCAAAATCCAGCAGAAAAGCCATTTATGTGTTGTTAGGAATTAATTAATTTGTAGGTATAGATTTGAGAAGTACCTGAAGCACTAAAGACTAGAAAATATATTTTAAAAAAAGACAGACAGCTAAGCACATGTCTCATGCCAACATGAAGCCAGCATGGTTTTCCTGCCAGCAGGACTTTCCCTGTGACTTCCCTGGGACATAAGAACAAGCAGAAGGGCTCAGAGGAAGGCATATCCCAGCACCTTGTCTCCAGCAGTGCCACAGCAAGAGCCTGGGGTACAGTGGGAACAAGACAAGCATCTCTGATACTTCCCTACTCTCCCAGTCTCAGGCTGGGTTTGATTCAAGAGCCTGCCTGAGTCTAATGCAATTTGTCTGTTTTAGTGCCCTCAGTAAATCTCTTTCAAGTGCTTGTCCAGTCTCCCCTTTCCAAATCCACATCATCTGCTGGCAAAGGGATCATAGGTTGAGGAGCAGATTACAAGATTCTGTGTCTGGCTTCCTTTCAGGAAAAAATAAAACACTTCTGGGGACTCACTGTGGTCAGCTATCAGGAGATTTTCTTTGGTGATTTCTGAATGAAAAACTCTTTTAACTGTCTTGATAAAATGTCTCTTAGGTGATAGGAAATATTGCAAAGAATCACATAGGGTTTCTATTGCTCATTTCATTTCAGCATTGACTTATCACCAAATATGTATCTTTAGGTTTTACCCTTGTCTTGTGTGAGAAATGTCAGAGGATACCAGACATGGCAGTAGCTCACAACATGTTAGTAGCATTATGATAAACTCAGATTACCAGCTGCTCTGGAGTTAAATGCCCTCCATCCTACCCCTTTTAGAATTGCCTGACATTTGTATACACACAGACACCACATTTTCACAAGCATGCAAAGGGGAAAAAAAAACAACAAAAAAAAAGCATTATTTGAGTTCTGTAATCTGAATTCCTGGGAGTTTTCAGTGTAGCCTGACAGTGTTATGTGCTGTCCCTGTAGTGAGGGACTCAGCACAAAGTTCAGATTTGGAGCTCAACTTCCACCTCTCTGTGATTATTATGGTCCACTCTACTTTGTGCACCTTCCCCAGAGACAGACAGGATTTCAACAGGCCACTCTTAACATGGTGAAGGATGCATAACTGAGTAGCCCTGTGACTCCCAAGCACTTTAGACCAAAAGCTCCTTTAGCTCCTTAGCCAAAGTCTGTTAGGAGATGCAGACAATTGTGTTGGTGCCTCAGAGTGATGACTGGAAATAAGATTATTGAGTTGATAGTTTGTGAAAAAGGAATGAAGTTCAGTTTGGTCCAGAAGCTAGAAAAATACATACATTAAACATTTTAGGTGCTGCTAGAAAATATCTCTATCTCTGTATCTGGTTTTATATATGTGAAATGAACTGTACACCTTTTTTATTTGGTTATACTTACCTGTGTTCCCTCTTATTTGAGAGGCATTCCAGAAGGAAGGAAGGAAGGAAGGAAGAGAGAGAGAGAGAGAGAGAGAGAGAGAGAGAGAGAGAGAGAGAGAGAGAGAGAGAGAGAGAGAGAGAGAGAGAGAGAGAGAGAGAGAGAGAGAGAGAGAGAGAGAGAGAGAGAGAGAGAGAGAGAGAGAGAGAGAGAGAGAGAGAGAGAGAGAGAGAGAGAGAGAGAGAGAGAGAGAGAGAGAGAGAGAGAGAGAGAGAGAGAGAGAGAGAGAGAGAGAGAGAGAGAGAGAGAGAGAGAGAGAGAGAGAGAGAGAGAGAGAGAGAGAGAGAGAGAGAGAGAGAGAGAGAGAGAGAGAGAAAGAAAAGAAAGAAAGAAAGAAAGAAAAGAAAAAAGAAAAAAGAAAAAGAAAGAAAGCCTGCCTGTTCTCAAATCCCTGCAAATGGGTTAATGCTGTTGCTAGGAAAAGATTTGCCCTTTTACAGATCTGGTAATGTTGACAGTAAGGAGCAGAGGCCCAGTAAGGTTTTAAGTTTTTGTGTGACTTTTATTGCAGGGAAAGAAAGGGCATTGACAACAACAGCTGCCTGTAGCACAGCTTCCCCTCCTTTTTTTTTACACTTGACTTCTAATATGGATTCCAGGCATGATTCAGCAAACAGAAAGAAGAAGATTTTTACAGACATGGACTGGCAGTATTAGCAAAAAATGATGCAAAAACCCAGCCCTGGAATAACATAATGGGCTTTCTCTGACACATCTAAAATTTGAATCTTAACAATTTCACATAAGCCTTAATTTGTAAGAGTTTTGTGGATGTCTTGCTTTAACTGCAGAGTCATTTGCTGGGATTGCAGGCTTGGTCTAATTGGCCTCATTGCTCTGGTTCAGAGAAGGTCCCAGCTCACCCTGAGCCTCAAAATGAAAAAGATAAACCCATTAAATTGCATTATCTGGAGATTCATTTCGTTCTTATTTAAGGACATGGCAAATAGACAGAGAACAGTTTTGTGATCCAGAAATGCCTGAAATGGTGCTGACAGCTGTGGTACTTCACCCCTCCTTCTGAAGTAAGTGCTCCCTTTCCAAATCTGGGACAACATTTTTAAGCCTGAAGAACAGATTTTTAAAGACAACAGCAAACCTCAGGAGCTCTTCCAGCCTATCCTCGTGCCCCAAGAGAAGAGCAACTGTTTCTAAACCACATCAGCTGCACTGAAACAGGTATACACACAACTAGTCTCCTCACATAGGCAGCTATGAGGAATAAGGGTTGGCTGCACATTAAGTTGAAATCACACTGGGCATACATAAGTACAGGAAAAGAAGAGAAAAAAAAACCTTCTGAGACAGGCAGAAACTTGATCAGTGTGGGAGTGATTGATTTTTTTCTGATGGTTTTGAGAGTTGGTGGTTATTGTATTTTAGCATGTGATTAGAACAGCTTACGTTTGGCTATTGTTGAAATCTAATGGGCAGTGGATAATCTTCAGCAATTTGAGTGTGAATCAAAATGATGAATGTCTCCTTTTGTTGAAATGGTGGCACAGTCAGGTGAGGTCCCTGGTGGCTGAAAAAGGGAAACTTTGCACCCATTTTTTAGAAGGGAGGAAAGGAGGACCCAGGGAACCCTGGGATTGTCAGCCTCACCTCAGTGTCTGGGAAGCTCATGGAACAGATCCTCCCAGAAGCTCTGCCAAGGCACATGGACAGCAGAGAGGGGGCTCAGGACAGCCAGCATGGCAAGTCCTGCCTAACCAACCTGGTGGCTTTCTGTGGTGGAGTGACCACAGCTGTGGACAAGGGAAAAGCTGCAGATGTCACCACCTGGACTTCTGTGAGGCCCTTGACATGGTGCCCCAAAATCCTTCTTGCTGAACTGGAGAGGGATGGATTTGGAGAGGAGAAGGCTCTGGGGACACCTTATTGTGGCCCTTCAGGGCTTATAAGAAAGAAAGGCAAAAAGTTTTAAGCCTGGCCTGTTGGGATAGCACAAGGGATAATTTTTTAAGCCAAAAAAGGATTTAGCTAGCTAGCAGGAAGAATTTTTTTACAATGAGGATGGTGAAACACTGGTACAGGTTACCCAGAGAGGTGATTTGGAACATTCAAGGGCAGGCTGGATGGGGCTCTGAGCAGCCTGAGGTAGTTGAAGGTGTTCCTGCCATGGAAGGGGGGTTGAACAAGATGACCTTAAATGTCCCTAACTACCCAAACCATTCTTTGATTCTATGTCAGTGGTAGAAATAATTCATGCAGCTGATAAGAGCAATACTGTATTGACAGCAACATTAGAAGGAAGCCTGTAAATTATGGATGGCAGCACAGGCTGTCATAAAGCACTTTGCAACTCTAAATCCCCAAAAGCTTGTACCAATAGTGTCCATACCTCCTCCTCCTTCTCTTCAGTAATTGAACATTACTCTTTTGTTAAGAAAACAAAAAAATTCTATTTAAACTGGCAAGGTCAGTCCCAATATTTTTCATTACCACATGTGTCCTCTAATGGTTCAGGAAATCTCAAATCTAAACAGTTTGTTGTTTCTGGAACTGGCAAAGGAACAGTAGAGGAGAGACTGGTGGAGACTGCAGAGTGCTGTGTGTGCACAGAGCTGTGAATGTAGCTACCATTTCCACACTAAAGTTTTCATAATGCTCTCATTTTCTCTCCAGATTATCAGAAATGGAGGCTCATCCCTTGCGGTCCTCGTGCTAATTGTGGCTGTTTATGATAATAACTTTCTTGATTATTTTGGATGATTTGAGTTCTGAGACTTTTCTCATATATGTGAGTGCATCTGCATGTTTTAAGATCTGAAAATTGCTCTGGTGTATTCCTGTTAAATTGCATGGTAATAACTATAACAATATCCCCCATAAATTATGACTGTGGAGAGTTACCTACTTGTCCTTGCCTCAGCTAATTATATTTCACCCCCATCCACTTTCTTCATGCTGTCACTTCAAATGTACATTTTTTGGTTCTCTAGCTCTGCAGTAGCTCTGGTGCATTCCCTGACAGCAGGGTGGGTTACAGTTACAGTGGAGAGACTTGCTGGACTAAATGAACTGAAATGAAAGATATTTTAGTCTCTTGACATACAGGCATCCAGTAAAGGTATGGAAAGAGCTCAGAGTTTTCATGAACGACTATTTCTGACACATAATTCAAATGCCCCGAATCAGGCACATCTGGGGACAGATTTGGTGCAGAGGCAGCCCAGACAGGTCAGACACTTCACCACCTTTGTTTTCAGGGCTGGGCTCCTGCTGTGAAGCCCATCATGAGGACCAGACTCTCTGGACAGGGAGGAATGGGCTGCCCAGAAGGGCAATCCCTGACATCTTGCCCTTCTTGAGGCATTAAACATCTGGGAGCATGAAGGGTGGGACTGTGCTTCAGCCGAAAAAGGTCCAAACTGTTACCCCCAGGAGAAGAGCTGAACCCAGGGAGCACCCAAACTGCAGCCAGCCTTCCAGCTACATTTCTATTTCCTTTTGAAAGCAATTTTCCCTTGAAAAGACCATTCTACTAGAAAGCATTTGGCTCCTGGATTGGCTTGGTCTGGCTGCATGTCTTGTGGGGCTCAGAGGAGCTGAGGACACAGTGTCCCCATCCCCATGTCTCCTGCTGCAAGGTCCCAGAGGAGCAGTGCTGCTGTTTAGAGACCCCTTCATTNCCAAAATCCTTCTTGCTGAACTGGAGAGGGATGGATTTGGAGAGGAGAAGGCTCTGGGGACACCTTATTGTGGCCCTTCAGGGCTTATAAGAAAGAAAGGCAAAAAGTTTTAAGCCTGGCCTGTTGGGATAGCACAAGGGATAATTTTTTAAGCCAAAAAAGGATTTAGCTAGCTAGCAGGAAGAATTTTTTTACAATGAGGATGGTGAAACACTGGTACAGGTTACCCAGAGAGGTGATTTGGAACATTCAAGGGCAGGCTGGATGGGGCTCTGAGCAGCCTGAGGTAGTTGAAGGTGTTCCTGCCATGGAAGGGGGGTTGAACAAGATGACCTTAAATGTCCCTAACTACCCAAACCATTCTTTGATTCTATGTCAGTGGTAGAAATAATTCATGCAGCTGATAAGAGCAATACTGTATTGACAGCAACATTAGAAGGAAGCCTGTAAATTATGGATGGCAGCACAGGCTGTCATAAAGCACTTTGCAACTCTAAATCCCCAAAAGCTTGTACCAATAGTGTCCATACCTCCTCCTCCTTCTCTTCAGTAATTGAACATTACTCTTTTGTTAAGAAAACAAAAAAATTCTATTTAAACTGGCAAGGTCAGTCCCAATATTTTTCATTACCACATGTGTCCTCTAATGGTTCAGGAAATCTCAAATCTAAACAGTTTGTTGTTTCTGGAACTGGCAAAGGAACAGTAGAGGAGAGACTGGTGGAGACTGCAGAGTGCTGTGTGTGCACAGAGCTGTGAATGTAGCTACCATTTCCACACTAAAGTTTTCATAATGCTCTCATTTTCTCTCCAGATTATCAGAAATGGAGGCTCATCCCTTGCGGTCCTCGTGCTAATTGTGGCTGTTTATGATAATAACTTTCTTGATTATTTTGGATGATTTGAGTTCTGAGACTTTTCTCATATATGTGAGTGCATCTGCATGTTTTAAGATCTGAAAATTGCTCTGGTGTATTCCTGTTAAATTGCATGGTAATAACTATAACAATATCCCCCATAAATTATGACTGTGGAGAGTTACCTACTTGTCCTTGCCTCAGCTAATTATATTTCACCCCCATCCACTTTCTTCATGCTGTCACTTCAAATGTACATTTTTTGGTTCTCTAGCTCTGCAGTAGCTCTGGTGCATTCCCTGACAGCAGGGTGGGTTACAGTTACAGTGGAGAGACTTGCTGGACTAAATGAACTGAAATGAAAGATATTTTAGTCTCTTGACATACAGGCATCCAGTAAAGGTATGGAAAGAGCTCAGAGTTTTCATGAACGACTATTTCTGACACATAATTCAAATGCCCCAAATCAGGCACATCTGGGGACAGATTTGGTGCAGAGGCAGCCCAGACAGGTCAGACACTTCACCACCTTTGTTTTCAGGGCTGGGCTCCTGCTGTGAAGCCCATCATGAGGACCAGACTCTCTGGACAGGGAGGAATGGGCTGCCCAGAAGGGCAATCCCTGACATCTTGCCCTTCTTGAGGCATTAAACATCTGGGAGCATGAAGGGTGGGACTGTGCTTCAGCCGAAAAAGGTCCAAACTGTTACCCCCAGGAGAAGAGCTGAACCCAGGGAGCACCCAAACTGCAGCCAGCCTTCCAGCTACATTTCTATTTCCTTTTGAAAGCAATTTTCCCTTGAAAAGACCATTCTACTAGAAAGCATTTGGCTCCTGGATTGGCTTGGTCTGGCTGCATGTCTTGTGGGGCTCAGAGGAGCTGAGGACACAGTGTCCCCATCCCCATGTCTCCTGCTGCAAGGTCCCAGAGGAGCAGTGCTGCTGTTTAGAGACCCCTTCATTTAAGGACAATGTTTCCAATGAGAGTTTTTACGACTTGAGTTGGTGCCATAGTGCCAATGTCATCCCATTTTCCCTTCCATGTCCTTCTTGCAAAAAAAAAACCACAATAAAAAATTTAAAACTTCTCAAGGGGAGGATGATTTTTTTTTTTTCTTTTTGTCGAAACAATTCTCTGCTTGATAAACAATGAGGTATTTCAGTCAGGTTTACACACACAATTTCCAAAAAAATTACAGGTTGTTCTGGTGACATTGTTACTGTATTAGCCTTTCTGTTCTCTCTCTGGCTTTTTATACTGTCAGATGCTATCAGGTACTACCTAAGCATAAAATCAATAGCAAAAGTAAAATCTCTACAGGGGTTCCTACTCTCTGGCAGTGCTCCCTTCTCACTGGTAAAAAGTTTTTCTTGAGTCAGGGCTTTTCTCTCAGTTTTGAAGAGCAAAGAGGAAAACGTTTGACATTATTCGTGGTGTTTGTACCTCGTGAGCTGCACCTGCAAAAACAAAGGGCCCTTGGAGGTACCAGAGGCATCTCCTGAAGGCTGCCTGGTGAGGAGGGAATCCATGTGGCCACCCAGCCCCCCTGGCTGAGGTGACATGGGCTGGGGACAAGCTGAGCACGGGCTCTGCCCCAGCACGAGCGGGGTCCCTGCCCGCAGCCAGCCTGGGTGGCCTTTCAGCACACGGTGCCTGGCAGCCCCAGGGCTGCTGGCCCAGAGAGGTCAGCACAACCTCCTGTGTGAACCTCATCTGACTCCCACACCTTCCCTGAGAGGTCACATTTCTGTTAAAAACAGCTCTTTTCTTTGTTTCTTCGGCCCTCTCTCACATCTGTCTGTCGAAAGCACTTCACAGGTGGATTTGCCTGCTCCACACTTTTGCCATGTTTGTCTCCCTCAGGAGTCTCTTTCCCAGATAAATAGATGCTGTTTAGTTTCTCCTCCTATGGAAGCTCTTCCATACTTTGGAATGTTCTCATGTCTCTTGTCTGAACCTTATCACTCTCCCCTTTTTTACGGTGAGAAATCAGGAGGGCAATGAATTCCCTCAAGTATGGATGCACCAAGGGTTTGAGCAATGGCATAATGATGTCTGCTCTTTCTGCTATCTCTGATTTCATCTTTCTGTGCACAGGGACACTGATGAAACCCCTCTTCTTAATAATGTTGCCAATGTCATTGTAGAGTTTTCTTTTGTATTGTCATTTGTGTTGCATTTTAGAAAGGAAGAAGTATTTTTAGTAACACATGAAGCATAAAAGCAGGTGCTGCATCTTTCAGTTTCACAATTTAACCCAAATGGCTTTCTGTGTCATTAGCTTCATGCAGCCCTGCTGAAAAGGACTATAAACTACAATCTAGGCTAGATTTTTTCCACATAAAATTTCCAGCAGCAGCATATGTGCTTGTCATGTAGCTGGGTATTTTCCAAGGCATGCAGAAGTGAGTTGGATGGGACTATGCCCTGCAGTGCTGCACTCATGAGAGCTGCCCAAGGGCTCCCAGTTATCCCCCACCACTGCCCCAGAGGTCCCCTGCTCCTCACAGGATGCACCCAGTGCTTAAGCCCAGCTCATCCTGGCACCAAGAGGAGCTTGCAATCAGCACTGGGTCTCAGAGTGGTGGCTGAGTGCTGCTGGTGGCACCACACTGCTGGCAGACACAATGGGGGCAGCCCTGGCTGTACTGTGACCCCCCAGTGTCACTGCAAAGAGGGGACTGGCAGACCCCCAGTCAGCAAATCAAATATTGGTGGGCAGACCCACACATTCAATGGGTCCAGGCCAAGGGAATGTGGTGCCAGAGTAATTTAGCACCCACCCCTCCCACCCCACGCTGGATTTTCCTCTGAGGGGCCAGGCAGGGCTCAGGTTGCCCGTGGTGATGGCCTCTGCAAAGATGAGAGCTGACAGCAGCCCCAGTTCCACGTGCAGCTCCTCTGAGCTCAGCCCTCCTCCCTGAGCCAGCCCTCACAAATAGAGCTCCACATGCAACTGCCAGCAGTGAGGCTGATATGGTCAGCCCAAATCTGGGGAATCCAAGCTAAAAGACCTCTGATCCTCCAGAAACTCTAGGCTATCCCCCCCTGGAAACAAGTGTTACCATGGCTTGCCCTCAGTTATGTTGGAAGCAACCAGCACCTGCTTGTTGTTTTCTTGCTACTCCTGGGGCAAGCAGGTTTCAGGCAGGTTAGAAGATCTGAGACATCAGTTTGTCCTGCTGATTGGCAGCCTCTGCTTCTGCAGTAAGTGCAGGGTATTTCTCAGGGTGCTTTGCAAGCAGCCACCTCTGAGTGCTCAGAGAGCACAGCCTCACACGACTCTGTCTCAGCTGTGTCACTGCTGCTGTGAGCCTGAGAGACTGTTCCCACCAACAATCCACAACATCCATGTGCTATCCCAGCCCACAGCCCATTTCCCAGTTTGTCCCATGCTGCAGGACCAGCAGCCTGGCCTAGGCTGTGTTCCAGGACAGGTGTGGGCAAGACTGCAGCCTTAGGAGCTGCTCTTTGTCTCTGCCACAGCCATGGTGAAACACATGTGGTGAATGAATTCAGTGGTCTATTTCCTTGTTTTTCCACTCATTTCCAGCAGAGAAGTGTAGCCTGTTGTGATGCTACAAGGTTTGAACTTGGGATCATTTACAATAGCAATGTTCATTCACTATTATTCTGTTGAAGCAATGTAAAAAGACAAGGCTTAATTTGTGAAATGGGCCATCTGTTCCCATACAAACTGCATAATAGAATGCACAACTATTTCAATTAATACAGTAAACCATCTTTGAGCAATACAGATGATTCTGTATAAATTTTTGACTGCAGAAGATACCATCATGCTTTGCTCTAATTGTTCTTGGTTTTACCTTCTTATCTTTGTATTTAAAGAAAAGGAATGACAACTTGTCTCACTGGGAGAAAAGTTTGCTCATAGATGGATCAGGAATAATTAGACTGAATGGTACTGCAAACTCCAGCAGACAAGATATCTCCATTACAGAGAGTAATGTTGTCATTTCTTTGACCATCCTCCCATCAATCCATCCATCAACAAATTAAAGCTGGCTAAAGAGCCACTTATCCTGAGTGCTTTTTACCCTGATTGCTGTCAATCTAGGTAAATAAACATTTTCCCTAGGCAGAGTTTACATATTTAACCATGTTTCAGGAGACAGTCCCCTGGCTGCTCACACATCCAGCAAACCACACATGTTTATTGCTGTGTCTCCTGACTCATCTCACCCACATACTGCAACTTCATGGAATAAGCCCTGCTCCCTCTGCCTCCCTCTGGTTTGTCTTTGAAGATGGAATGACTGGGATGAAGCTGCAATAAAACTTGCAGACTGAAAAATGTCTAGAAATTCCTTTTATTCCCTTAGGCTGGAAGACCCTGGTATCCCATGCAGGATGTACAGCAATAATGAAAGGAGGGTATGAAAGAAAACCCAAAAAGAAGAGATTTCTTAGTCAGGCTGCTTTGAGGAATATGACAACAACACTGCATCTGACTTCCATCATTTAAAATGTCACACCACAGATTACTTTAGGGCTTCATGATGCACATAAACATGATATAAGCAGCATTTTATTTGCCATCTAATAAATATGTATGTGCCAGCAAATGCACTGTTGAAGATATTACTTTCTTCCTACCATTTATTTTTCACTTAATTGATACACAGTGAGGTTCACACTCTGCCTGCTGCCTCTCAGGCAGAGGCAAAGGAGCAGTGGTCTCAGTTATCAGTGTTAAAGTGTGCCTGGTGCTCCTCAAGAGACACTCCTGGGCACACAGGAGCACGGGAGGGTGACATCAGTCCTGCAGGCTGCCTCTGAGCTGCCTCTGTGCTGCCTCTGAGCTGCCTGTGCCCCTCCACCTCAGGAAGAAGGGTGATCTTGTCTCCACAAAACAATCATCTCTCAGTTGTTTCATCTCCCCACAGCGAAGGCAGGACACAGGAAAGTGCTCTGGCAGTGCCAACATGCATGTGTGATAATGCTGCAGGGACACCAGTCCAAAATGGTGGTTTAGGAGATAAGAGATAAGAGATGAGCATAGCTCTTCTGACAAGTTAGTCACAAACAGCCCTGTGGCACTGCCACTGATCCCCTCCCAAAGCCAAAGCAGACTCCACACAGCATCCCCTCTCTTTCACCTCCAGCACAGCTGGCACTGAACCCCTCACTGGTCACAGGCTCCTCTCTTTGATGAGTTAAAGCAGAAGCAAGGGGAGGTTTGACTGTCCACACATGGTGTGTTCCAAGTACAGGAACCTCTCCTGAGACTGCCACTCTGAAAGAGCCACTCCAGAGTTAGGCACCTTCCTTTCCTCTGCCAAAACAACTCACTTCTTCTGCCTTGACAAATAAGGGCAACCAGAGGATGGGTTTATATTCCCAATAATTAAATCAAGCCCCACCTCAGATTTCAGTCCTCAAATACAGCCATAAAACTGGTGTGAATCTGTTCCTGCTGAGTGCAGCAGTTGAACCTCAAGGTTCCCTACCACTCCAGGAGCATCCAAGCCTGCCCTGCCCGATGTCCCCCCCTGTGACAGCTCCTTGCACCGTGTCCCCATGAGGCTGTGCACCTGTAAGGTGGCATTTTTACCCCAAACCTGTCCATAGGCACAGGAGCTGGGGTCAAACATGCAGAAGCAAATTCACAGATTTGGGGGTGCACAGAGCTGAAGGAGTTTGGTTTCCCTCTGTCCAACACTCCCAGGGGACAGTGACAAATGTTCCCACTGTAGACAGCCATCCTGGGGATGCTCTCTGGCATCTGCTGCCCTCCTCCTGGAGCAGAGTCGGTGGCTCACTGTGCCCGGAGGAAAACACTCCCCATCCCGAGGATCCTGGCAGGATACCTGAGGTGCCTCACAGCATCCCCTGCCTTTCACTCAGGACGAGATGCTCGGCTCGCAGTGCCCGCCCGCTCATTAAACCTCAGCCACGCCTCCAGCGCTGACATTCTGATGGAGCTCGCCCAGTTCCAGCCTGGAGGGCTCCTTGCTGGTCGCCAAAGGTGGGTAAAGACGGCTGATCCGATGAGGCAGGAGCAGCCTCCATCTTTTAGCGCTTGATTTGCTCATCTTAACTCTGCATAAACACCACTTCTTTGCATTTATTTATACTCAAGTTTAAGTGCCTGTGCAAATTATAGCACAGACAGCCAGAACAGAAATGAGGCATTTAAATGGTAAATAAACACTGCCTGTGCATGGTGGTGCTTTTATAAATAATATCCCCTTTTAAGCTTTATTCTCTTCCATAGAGGAGCGCCACTTTTCAGAACATCTGAACCCACAAACATCACACATCAATCTCTTTATATGCTTATTTAAAGAGCATATCAAACTATTTCTGCAAGCAAAAGGACTAAATTATCCATGAATTCCAGATAACCATCCTTAACCCAGAAAATGTCAACAGTTTTCTGTAATAATGCTCCCAAACATGGCAGCTGCTGTGGCTGGAATGCTCCTCTTTAGGAGTAGGAAAGGCAGACACCTCTGGGACAGGCTCACCACTGAATATGTTCTGATTTATTAACACAATAAATTCTGTTTGTAAATTTGGTCCTCTAGCAATTTCTGGATAGCTTTTGCTGTAGCCCAGTAAAAATGCAAAGTAATAGAAAACCTCCCAGCTTCCTTTACTCTTGAACTCCTGCCCTTCTTTGCATGATCTCTGCATTTAAAGCCACTTTCCTGATGGTTTTTTATTGCAGTGTTTACAATGCAGACCTATGAGCATCTACTAAATTCTACTTGTTAGGCTTGTAATAATTACTGCCCAAAACTACCCAAAAAGCAGACACCCAGATTTGGGCCTGAAACATTTCAGTGAGGATGCAGGTGGCTCATGTACACAGTCTCAGCTGTGGAGCTGGGTGCTGCTTCAAAAAACAGACATCCATGGTTAAATTCTGACTGTCAGGAAGCACTGACCACAGAAAAATGTGTTCCTTTGCCCCAGATTTTGGGAACAGGTGATAACACCATTCAGTCTCTAACACTACATTTGCTCTGAACTGTCTGCAGATCCTTCACTGCAGGTAGCAGGGAAGGAGGTGTTTTTATGGTACATGTGCAAGTGGGAATCAAAAAATAGTCAAAATTTCCTAACCACTGTCCAGAGGCTCCCAGTCATGTAGCACAGTCATTCCTGGCCTTTGCTTTCAAGGAGTGAGAGGAATGTGGAAACAGTATTTGCTGTTTCCTGAGCTCCCAAAATGCACAGCCTGGTGAGGACCAGCTCAGCCCAGCTTTGGTTTCCTGCCCCCCCCACACTCCATATTTAGTAAAAATATGCAAGGTAACCTCCCCGTGGGAAGATGATGCAGGTGTTGTAATGGCATGAAATAAGTAGTCAGGAGCAAAATTGTCCAAATTGCTCCCAAAGTGGATAAGACACCAGGGAGCTACTTTGCTTTCCAGCCAGCAGGTGCCTGTGGTGAAGGCAGTGGTGGTGGGAGTGTCAGTGCTGTGGCAGAGCAGCTTCTGGCTCTGGGGCAGACCCAGCCACCCATGTGCCACAGGGATGTCCTCTCTCCTCTGCAGCCCAGGATGGGGATGGATGCAGAGACAAACACCCCCTGGGGCTGTTCCCAGCAGTGCCCAGCTGGGTTTGTAAGGGGCCATGCAGAAGCTGCTGTTGCTCAGTCCTGCAGTGCCTCTGTGGTTGCAGAGCAGGTGGCCCTGCCAAAACTGCCAAGCACTGCCTTTCTCTGCAGTTTTAACAAACATGATGGAAATGCCAATTGCAAGTTCTTTTCAGCATGACTGTGTTTGGTCTTTTTTTGTCTCATAATCAGAATGTGGTGGTGGAATTTATTGTAGGTGCAGTTTTGCTGTCGTGCTGTAGGATGCAGAACAGAAAAAAATTGAATACTGTGAGAAAAAGGCTGAGGCAAAACACATGAGTGTTATACAAGGCTCCTCCTAATGTGATCTCTCAGAGTGGATAATAATATAAACATTCATCCATTAGAAAAAAACTACCCTTTACTGCCCCCCATTAAATACATTGGCAGTCCTATTAAAATACAAGTCAGATTTGTGTTTAATGATCTTGAAAGGAAAGTAATTGCTTGAGTATTACCATTCAAATGTTCTTACAGCAGCATATAATATTTACAGTCTAAGTGCCACTTCTGAGTGCTGTGTGGCACCAGAGATTGCCCAGCCCCTCAGAGAGCCTGAGAACCAGGCTACAGAAATGATCTGCTCCCTGAGCACGGCAGAGCCTGTGAGAAACAATTTAATGACCTCCTGAAAGGAAAAAAGGTATCTTACAAAGCCACTCCAACCCTGAGAAGGCAGGGCTTGAACACCACAGGTGCCTGCTCAGGTGAGGAGTTCTGCTGTTACTCCAAGGAGCCAAGCTCCTTGCTCTGTAAGCTCCATGTGCCAGGGGCAGCACAAAACCATGCTGAGATCTGTCATAGTCTGCTCTGCTTTTTTAACCCCTGACAGTGTCTCAGTCAGCATCACAGATTATATGATATTCAACTCTTACATGTGTTTCTGTGGGAATATCCTCAAATGGAAGTTCCTTGTGGTGAAGAAAGAGGGAAATGTGAAAGTAAAGAGGAAGCAAAAATACTTTTATTGTGTTTATTTTTACAAGCCTATCAAGAGTAAAGCAGGAGAGTATTTCACAAAGAACACAGCAAGAGTGCCACAAAGAGTATCAGAACTTTCCCAGTGGGAAAAAGTGAGGTCCAAGTCCTTTTTTTCATCTCTCACCTGTCTTGCCTATCCAGGTTGGTCCTTCAGGCTTCAAGAGGGATGGTGAAGGACTGGGCTCAGTGTCTGTGTCTCACCAGTGCCTCTCAACAGCAGGCCCTGCTGCTTGGCAAAGTCTGCCCCTTGCTCTGTTCTTGCACAAGATCAGCTGGGGAGGCCACAGGCATCCCTGAGACTCCTGCACCCACCTATGAGCAAGGCTAATTAAAAAACAGTAACGAACTCAAAATGTCTATGGCATTGCCTTTTGCTGGCCACGCTGGTTCTGAGAATGACAATCCTGCCA
Organism: Notiomystis cincta; assembly: GCA_013398075.1. Classification (NCBI taxonomy): domain Eukaryota; kingdom Metazoa; phylum Chordata; class Aves; order Passeriformes; family Notiomystidae; genus Notiomystis; species Notiomystis cincta. Next base: position 248,120 of record VZRX01003472.1, read on the forward strand.
TGGTGAATTAGCTTGTGCAGCCTCAGGTGCCACTGTCAGGTGCCATCCCATGCAGGGAGGATGTGATGTGAAGGGAGGGGGATGAGAGGCAGTAAAGCACCAGCCCAGACCAATCAAACTGGTGCCATGGGCCAGATATTACTGTTAGAATTTGGGGAGGGTGTCTGTAATCACTTCATTAGGTGTAGTGGCCAAAGTTTCTGTAAAGGAGCAGGTCCTGAAGTTTATCTCCAGTGCTTGGCTGAGAAACCACTTCCTCTCTCAGGTGTTATTCCCTGCAGAGCATGGGCTTGGGTAGAACCCTTTCTCCCCCTCAGATACTCATGAAGTGATGGCTGAAACAGTCCAGACAGGGCGATCCCCTTTTCCACTGACACTTTTTTGGATCACTCTCACCACAGAAGAGACCTGTAAAGAGGTACAAGTGCAGCTTCCTGCTGAGTCCCTGGGTGATGCTGGGGGCCTCAGTAGAAGCAGGAATGAAACTTGAAATCTCTGCTAGTGTTGTGAAATTCCTGCACACTCTGTGAGCAAACAGGAGGGAAGAGGAAGGCAGAGAACCAGGGAAAACTCTAATAGCAAAGAAGAGTAGATACACCCTTCGAGTAACCATGGGTCCACACCTCACTTTGAAGGCATGGCCATCATTGCAGATGAGTGTATGGATCAAGATTTATGCTTGCCCATGGCAGTCTAGCTGTGTTCCAGGCAGAAACAGCTTGGCAAGCCAGTTTACTCCCCTAGGAACTGAAAGTCAGCCCCACATCTCTCTGCAGATTTGTTCACCTTTGGATCAGGATGCTCAAGGAATCCAAAACACTAAGAGTGTTTTCTCTGGATCTTCCTGAGCCTTTCACCAGTGAACTGAAAATTATGAGTGTGCTGAGTGATCTGGGATTTAGCTGAGCTCCTCATTGCAGTTTTCTGATTCCCTCATTAGTGAGCTTTAAATTTCAAGCTGGAACAGATCAGGTACAATCAACAAACCCAGAAAAAAATGCACTGCTGCAATTTTAACATGACTTGCCTCAGCTTCAGGCCAGCTAAGCAATACATCTGGATGGCACAACACGTTGCTCTTGAGAACCTGAACAAAGCCCTTTGCTGTTATTGCAGCTGGGACTGGGTGTTATTCAGGGTTGGTGACCAACTGGTGGTGCTAATGCTTCATTGGATGGGAGGTGAAGAAGGGTTCATCACCTCTCACTAAATATGTACATTCATTAGAGAAACCCTCTGCAAATTACAGAGCAGCTCTCACCAGCCTTGCAATTAAAGGATCCAGCCTGAGTCCCAAAAGATACTTGTAGGAGACAGTTACTACACGTGTGTATTCTCAAATTTCACATGGCAGCACTTGGATCATGAGGTCTTTGAGGAGCAGTCTCTTGCTTAGGACACCCCACAGTCCCTATAATACACTTTTGTGGGGGTTTTGTGTCTGTAAAATGTTTATTGCCTGGGAGAGGGACTAGAAATGAACCTGTTTGCACAGAACTATGAAACAATAAAACATCAAGTGGAACAAGCCTGGGTTTGAGGGAGAGCTGGCCACAGTCAGAGCCATCAAGCCTGGCTGATAAAGCCTAATCTGAGCCTTGGTGGGTGTAGAAGGCTCTGGAGCCAAGGGTCACTCCATGTTTCAGGCACACAGTCATTGACTGCAACAGAAACAGACTCCAAGAGCTGCAGGAGTGTGAAAATAAAAAGAGAATCCTGTTACCTTCATTTATTCAAGGAAGTGATACTCCTTCTAAAGAAGGCAAGCTGCCATCATTCATGTTTGGTGGAGGCTGTTTACACTCTCAGAGGTTTGTGTTTGGTGGCATTTTACAGCTCTGTCCCTGGGTGTTGTGCTGAAAGTCACCTGCTACAAGCAGGTCAGTGACAAGCTGATTGTCCTGAAAGCAGAAGGGAGGAACTGAGTCATTTTCTTCTGCAGCAGGCAGACTGTGAGAGGAAAAGCCCTTTCCACACCAGCTCTGGCCTGTGAGGACACTTTTTTGGAGAGACTGAGCACGAGCTCCTGAGCGGAGTGGGAGAGGGGAAGGGTGACAGAGAGCTCGTGATGCACCAGGTGATTACAGCCCTCTCTTCCCTCTGGGTTTCCTCACTCCTGAAATCATCTTCCTCTGACAGCTCTTGAGTCTTGGGAGGAGTGAGGTGTCCCTGGCAGGATGGGGCAGGCAAAGGGAGGCCCCCCTGTGCACTCCCAGCACCACTGTCCCGTCCCACCCACGGTATTTGGGGTGGTGTCTGGGATGTTCACACCTGGCATTTCCAGTGGAACAGCTAGAAATTACTGTCTCTAGTAAGGAGATGGCTTTTTTCATGTTTTCTCCAGTAATCACAGTTTTAGTGCCACGAAACAAACCCATACTTTGGCCATTAATGCCAAATGTCTCCCCAATGAGCACTGTCTCATCTTCCAGTGGTGGTTAAATTGATGACCTTTTTTGGAGTACTGGTGCACTCCAGGAAGCCTTATCTCATAAAATATAGACATATAAATTCTTCACCTCCTTTTGAGTAAATGTCTGCAGGTACTGTCCAGGTTTCTCTAAGGCCAAGCCCAGGTCTCCTCCTCCCCACAGGAAGGGGCAGTGCAGTGGCCCAGGGGATGCTGTCCCACCAGCAAAGGCAGCCCTGAACTTCACCTGCCAGTGCTCTCTGGGTATCAAATTAAGCTGTCAAAGGCAATTGTGAGCCTTCCTTCTGTCTGTCCTTCTGAAGGGGGCCTGGTGACATGCAATCATCCTGGTTTCCCTTTTTTTCTTTCCCCTCCATTCCCAAGAACCTGTTTCTTCTACTCCAAACTCTTTCCTAGTGTTTTTTTTTATTATTATTATTTCTTCTTTAAGGATAGTGCACCTTTTTCTCTCCTCTCCCTATGCATCCTTCTCTCTGAAGGAACAACCCTGAGAGTGGCTCTTCATTTTGGATTATCACCCAGCAAGGCTTGAGCTGCAATGTTTGCTTCCTTTCTGGCTCATCCTGCTTGTTCTCCATACCCAGGCATATTAATATTCCAGCTCTGATTGTCATTTCTCTTTCATTGGAGAACACTTTCTTTCTGTTTCATTCAGAAAAAAACAAGTTAAATTGGTGCCAGATTTTTTAAAAAATGAAGGCTTCTTCTCTATTTTTGCTGCAGGCACTTAAACCCTTTTATATTGCAGAATGTGCAACCCCACAAGGCACACACATGTTGGGTGTGCAGGCCAGCTAATTGCACACACAAGTGTCCAGCTGAATGCATGGCTGGTGTACACATTCCTGGATACAGGAACACTGGATGCCACCACGTCAGACTGGGGCTGTGGCTCAGGAATGGTGGGCTGGGAATGCTAGGGACACAGGGCACAGAGGACAGGGTGTGCTGGTGGATGTGGCTGCCTTTCTGCATGCAGCCCTCATCTTCTGACATTTGAAAATGTGTTCCTTAATCTCTGTGGTGCAGGATTTGCTGTCAGGAAACATTGTCTGGGATGAGCTGTTGGGATTCAGGTTATCAACCAAACATTAATTATTCTTCAGGCTAAACCCTCAACAGCTAGGCTAGATAACACAAATGTAAAAAAAGAAATGAGGATGAGTCATGTTCAGTACTTGAAATCTAGAATGCACCATGCTGTAGGAACAAAATCAAATCCTGTATGCATATGAGTGCTGAGAAATGGCAGAGCCAGACCCTCAGCTGGGGCTGGAACAGGCAGTGTTGATGCATCAAAAGATGTTTTCCCCAGTTTAAGATCTTGAGCAGTTTTGTTTATTCTGAACATTTCCATAAAATGACAAGATCTGTTGGGTTGTGCTGAGGAAAGATGAAGCCAAAAGAAGAAACAAATCTGTTACTTATTTGCAATAGAAAACTGTCTTTTTTTTATTCCTGCTTATGCAAGAAGCTACTCAGGCAGACAGAAGTGGTGTAGGCCCTTGGAGAACCTGCAATTGGTGCCTCCCCTTTTGCCAGGCAAAGTGTCAGTGCCAAAGCACCTGAGCTTTTGGAAAGAACAGCCAGAGGCCTTCAGGTCATGGAACCTGGGGTGGCTCAGGCTGACTTCAGTGCAGCTTTATATTTATATCCCTGTGTTCCACATGTGGCTGAAATGTCATGGTGCTTAATACCATCATGGTGTTGTCCTTGCATTCAGCTAGGCTAGAGATTAAGTATTTACATTTCAGCATACACAACTAAATGCTTTTAAACCAAAGCAAGGGGTTTAAAACCCTCAGAATGAAGCCATAAAGACCTAATGAGAAGAATAAAAATCAGGTAGTTAAAAAATGATGTAAGGTAGAGTCTTAATTTTTTATTATTAAATTCACAGCACATTAAATATTAAGTGTTCATAAACTTTGTTTTGTGCAATGATAAATTAATAATATCTACATAGACATGTTCTTTTACAACAGGGAAGCTAAGAAACATAGTACCAGAGGACCTGGTGTTGACAACCAAAGCTATTAGAATAGACTCCTTAATCTTCAATCATAAAAAGTAGATAATGTTATTTCTTATTACTATTAAATGCAAAGTGCCTTACCAGGAAACATATCTGCCATTACCAAAAATAACTACCAGGGAATGTTTTGAGCAAGGAAGAAAAAGATGTTAGCAAATTATGCCTTGAGATAAATTCAGTGCAATGTACCCTGCTAATCTCTGCCATATGAAAATTGGTTCTCAACTTATTCTTCTTCTCATAATGGGTTGCACAAGGTTTATGTGTGAGGATGAAACAGGCAAGGTGTTGTACCTCAGGTAACAGTCACCAATGTCCCCAACCTGCAGGCTGCACTTTCTGTGCTGCTGAAAAACCTCTGCTGACCTCCTCCTGGGAAGAGGATGGTGAACTTTGTGTCTTCCATCAATCTACAAGCAGTGAACAGTGCTTGCTTGATTAAAGATAGGGGACTTCAGCCACTTTTGTCTGGGGTTTAGCAACATTATTGCTTCAGCTGTTTCCTGTGGTTCATGAATATGTGAGGAGGAGGAGTCAGTCCCCTCAAAGTCTAACTCCTTGACTGCAGAGCAGGCCACGCAGAAGTATTTCCAAACGAAATCTGGCCTGAATGAAGGAATTACGGGTTTGTAATGTATTTACACATGGCCTAGACAGCAAACCCACCACTGGTTACTGGTGTGGCTCCCAGTGCATGGGAGCAGATGGGCTTTGAAGACCCTTCACCAGGACAGGAGCACAGCTGGTAAAGAGCAGTTTCAAGCACCTCAAACCCTTTTCCAGTCAGGGTAGGACAAAATGTTGATTTGCATGACCACAAACACATTTTTGAGTCCTGATATTTTAAATATCTATTTTTTTTTCCCAAACTAGGAGGGAAAAGAGACTCATTTGAGATCACTACCAACAATTTTGAACGGATAAACCAAAACAAGTTACCCTTGGACACATATTTGCCTTCCAACCCCTACACGGCATCCTTTGGTTCCCCAGCAGGACAGCCCTGCCCCACCTTTCCCTGCCCAGGGCTGCTGCCGCTCCTCTGCCCGCCACCTCCAGCCCAGCAGCACCACGGCGCTCAGGCAGCTCCTGGCCCAGTTTTCCCCTCCCGATGCCGAGCGAGCCCGGCTGGTGAGGAGGGGCTGGAGCAACTCGTGCTCGCCCCGCCTGCTCTGCCGGGCGGCCGCTGTGCCCCGGCCAGCCGCTGGGAACTAGGCCGTGCCAGGCCCCGCGTCCTCCTCTTCCCGCTGCTGCAGCGGCCCTGGAGCCAGCTGGAGCACCAAGGAGCCAGCAGCTCCCTGCCTTGGGCAGCCGCCTGGGGAGGCCGGCGGGCGGGGGNGGACGAGCCGTGCCCTGGGGTGCGGCAGCAGCTGCTGCTCCCTGACAGCTTCCCCAGGCCCCCCAGTGCCTGTGGCGTAGCCCCTTCCCGCCTTTCTCCCCCGCCGCGGGGCTCTGGCTGCTGGCCTCGCCGCCGGGACCCTGCCCTGAGCTCTCCCTCGGACTCCAGGCAGGGGCCCACGGGCACCCACCTGCGGTGTCAGGCTCCCTGCTCGTGCAGAAGAGACTCCTGCCTCCCAAAAAGCATCCCCAGACCTGCGCTCTGAACACGGGGGACACCTGACCCTGCCGCATTAGATGCTAAGGCTAAAAACTGAGAGACAGCAAAGCCGTGGGGAGGAAGGCTGGGCAGGCTCTCTTTCCTGTCCTTCCCCTTTCAAGAAGTCCTTCCAGAGGCTCTGTGTCTGCTCTTGTGCTGGGAGCCCATCCCAACTCGTGTGGCCAAGCCGGGCTCTGTGGGCACTGCTTTGGACAGGTGAACGTGAAGCAGTTGGACAACACATCCCACCACCACCCTCAGCCTCCCCAAGCCCTGCAGCACTTCATGGACAGCTTCTGCTGAGAGCCACCCCCAGGAGCCTGCCTTGTGTCAATCCCTCTCTGGTGTGCTTCCCATCCTGCTCTGGGCAACACAAATAAAGAGCAGCGAGGGGATGGTGCCTTCTCCATGTGCCAGCCCAGAGACGCTGTGCTTTTTTTGCCCTGATAAAGAGTAGGGAATAAACATCCCCAAAGCAAATACATCAATGTTCTGAACCTCCAGGTGAAACCACTGACATGTCAAAATTGCAACCAGGGAGGCCAAAGCTCTGCAGGCACACCCCAGTCAATGGGCAGCCTGCTGCCAGCTGCCCAACAGCCTGAAGCACAGCTCCAAAATTAGAGGAGCCTGACCAGGCAGGTCCCCCAGCTGCTGGGCTGCAGAAAAGTAGTGTTATAATAAAATACTGTCATTTTTGGGACACCTAGAGAAAGCATAGAAAAAAGTCTCAAACTGACAGACATTAATGACAGGGAGGGCTTATCCAGGCAGCTAATGGGGTTTAAGTGGGATAAGCCCAGGCTGACAGGGCAGATAGCATCGGCCAAACACCTGGACAGGAATACCTGCACTACTCAGCACTGGTGTTTCTGCTCAGCACGAACCACAAGGGGCACGGTGCAGTCCAGCAGGATTAGTGGAAACCTCCACCTGGGAGAATTTAGGGTAAGCTCCTCAGCATTTACTCCCAGGGTAGTTTAAATAGTTTTCTGCTTAAGGAATTGGCTCTGCAAATCCCTTTGTTAAGCACTTAAGCACAGGTCGGCTCTTGGGCACGGCCCCAGCTCGGTAGCGCGTCCCCAAAGGCGCTGGCTCGGCAGAGGAGCGGGGCCGCGGCCCTCCGGTGGGTGGTACCCGTGGAGCGGGCTCCGCATCTCTGCTCCGGCAGGAATGGGCTCCACAGGGCTGCTCTGGTGTGTGGTACCTGCGGAGCGGGCTCCACATCCCTGCCCCGGTGTGTGGTACCTGCGGAGCGGGCTCCGCATCTCTGCTCCGGCAGGAATGGGCTCCACAGGGCTG